>SNQJ01S0095270.1:31866-51922 GCA_010110895.2 Picea sitchensis | reverse complement strand
TAATTTCGTTTAATTCCAAACAGGCTTGTCAAAGTTTGACCATGTTTTATGGTAACTAAAAACAGAGCATTCTTTACTCTGTTTCAATTGCATTTATTTTGTGATGATTTGATTTAAAATGATAATTTCACTTGAATTATGAGAAATTCGTTTTGAGGATTATTAAAAGATGATTCAATTTGATTTTATTTGATTGAGATCTGGTCGTGTTGGCTATTCTTGACTAGCTACAGAATCAGATGATTCTGTAGCTAAGTCTATGGAGTTGATTTTTTTATTGTTTTCTTAATAAAATATCCTTCTAATTTGATCTTTGTGTTATATTGTAGGCAAATTCGAATTGGCAATAGATATGATGAGCAGTTAGGGGATGTTTTACAGACTCTACTTGCATTTTATTTCCTTAGTTTAGGTGATTTTGGGATATCTCCCAAATTGTGTAAAACTATTTGATATTATCCACAAGGAAGTTTTACCTTGTGAAGAAACCTATATATACTTATGATTTTTGTAATAATCATCATCCTCAGTTGTGGGAAAACAAGGATATGGAGTTTTGTTACAGACTGGAGAATAATTGATGTTTTTTCATAGCTTTTTCTTTTCAATATATCAACATTTTGTTTCAAGTTTTGTATATCACTTTGTTTATGGTTTATGATTACTTTAGCTATCTAAATCAAATTCAAATGATATAATTTTATTACTATTATCTATATCTTGTTTCTTCCATATTTCTGTCAGCTTGCCAATAGGACAACATTTTGTTTCAAGTTTTGTATATCACTTGTTTATGGTTTATGATTACTTAGCTATCTAAATCAAATGCAACTGATATAATTTTTATTTATCATATCTATATCTGTTTCTTCCAAACAGATTAAAGACATAACAAATATTAATTCATTTTAGTGAATGATAGCCTTGTCTTCTTCATGAATTGAATTGTTTAATATAAGTTTCTATTAATAGGCTCTCTATTACGTGAGATTTGATCAATCGCACATTGTTATGATTTTTTATGTTCTGTTTGTCCTGTAAAACACTTCAATAAGAAGCACAGCCTATCACATTTAAAAGATTATGACCTCAAACTGTGAGTTTTCCTCCACCAACTTTAGAAGTTATCATACACAAAAGTGTGTACTTGGGAGCTGCCGCAGTCAATTAGTTTGTTGCTTAATGCTTTCATTAAGTAGTTTAATCTCTTATATAATCTTAATTAGATTTATATTAGATTGTTTAATTTCAGTTATGTTTATTTTTCATAAAATATGTAACCAAAAGATTCTGGCTGCCTTAGGCTGTGAAACACATGAGTTTTGGTGTGTTTTAAATCAGAGATTGTTATAGTGTACATTCTCAGAATAAGCACACCAGATAATTAGATAGTTGATTTGAGTTATTATAATAGTAATTAGTAGATTGTATATAATAGTTAAGATATTAGATTTAGTGTTAGTTTAATTTAGTAGTTTATTTTAGATAGATTAGTTTTAGTTTTTATTTTTAGTTAGTTTTAGTTAGTTTTAGCTTGCTTATTTAGTTTAGTTAGTTTATTTGTTTTAGCTTGTTTAGATTACTTCTATCACCTTCTTTGGTTTTCTTTTTGCAGAGACCTTAGAGCTACGGCTGAGCCTAAACTCGGGCTGGTGGTCCATTCCAAACCCACTTCTAAGTATTTAGGACAACTCCTAATTCCAGCTCATTCTCCCAGTGACGCACGGTCAATTTCTGGCCACAATACTGCAGTAAATCCTAGCTGTTCAAAAATCCTCTAAGATTCTTCAATGTTTGGGGAAACCATCAATCCATCATAGCCTGGTCTTGTTAGGCCCACTTTGACACCTCGAGATGTTAACAGGACCTTAAATACTTCACCTTTCAATTCTAAAGAAACATTTGGATGGTTTGGCATATAGTTATAGTTCTTTGTAGTTGTAGCACCTTCTCAACATGTCACACATGATCCTACACTTTCTATAGATTAGTATATCATCAAAAAGTACTAACACAAATTTCCGGGCTGGTGGCTTGAAAATGGAAGTCGCTTTCAAATCTTGTAATGTGGAAGGTGCTTTTGTAAGGCTAAAAGGCATGACCGGAAATTCATAATGGCTTTCATGATTTTGGAATGTTGTTTTGGGATATCTCTTTCCTTCATTCTAATTTGATGATACCCTAAATGAAGATCCAACTTTGTGAAATAGATTTATCCATAATGTAGTTCATCTAACAATTCATCAATGACGAGAATGGGGAAACTTATCTTTAATAGCGTGATCTTGTTGAGCTCTCTATAACTGACACACACCATGAGCCATCTTCTTGGCACACACATCACAGCAAGAGTAAGAACTTCAAGGTTCAATAGTCGTCGCCAACCCTAACATTCAATAACCATACTCAATTTCACTCTTCCGGGCATAAGGGTATCTTTAAGGCCTAATGTTAGGATGAAAACTCCCAAGAATTAGGTGGACAATATGATCATGATTTCGAAAGGGTGAAGACCTTTGGGAATATCTTCAAATACTTTGGAATGGCTTATCAATGATCCCTTGGAGATCTAAGGTAATAGGTGGATTAGATGTTTTAACATCTAGTGAGCATAGTTGTTCACCAACACCTGATGCCCCTTTTCAATAATTTTGTCATGCCATTAGAGCTTACTTTAACGTGGGTTTCCATGTGATGCCTCTTAACTCGATTTCTTTCCTTCCAATGAAAATTTCATGAAAAGTTCTTGAAAATTAAAAGTCGTTGTCTTTAATGGACAAATCCATGATTCCTAGTACCACATCAACACCACCCAGTAAAGTAATCATTGGACTATTTGTTTACACATTCCCCATAGTAAGATTGATCTTATTGCATTTTCCAGAAACTGATAGTTCTTCCATCTCAATCATTACTTGAAACTCGAACTAGATATACAAAGGAATTGAGAGCTTATTAATTTATGGTGAATGAAAATTATGAGTACTACCAAAATCAATTAGGACTATTAACTTTTATTTTTGATATATCCTTCATCTTGGAGGTTTGGATGAGTGTTACTCCTGTACCAATGCATTACATGATATCATGGGAGTCACTTTGTAGAAGAAATATCTTCTACGTTTTCATTGAGATGGTTCTGTTCTTGTTCTTCTTCCTCTTACAATCTAAGGGAATAATTCTTCCTCACCACACTTATGTCCCTCCTTATTGTACTTGCTGCCACCAAAGCATTAACCTTTTGCTTTTCTTTCTTTCCTCCAATTGTTGAGTGTCAACCCTGTAGGTTGAGGTGTTTTAGAAGAAGGTGAGAATTATTCTCCATAGATGTTAGGTTAGGTCTTTCTAGTAGCCATAGACATATTTTTTACTTTAGCTGCTTGCCACCTCAAATGTATTCTCCAATGATTCCACAACCTTCATGTTGAATGTTATCCCTTAGTTCCTAAGAATACATCAATCAAGTGCTCATATGAAATATATGTTACCTTTATACTCGATCTTGAAGTTCCTACGTCGTGCTCAGAATCAACCCTTTTCTTGATATTTATCAATTGGTTAAAGAACATACGTTCCTTGTATCCTCCTAGTGTGCCATCATTTCTTCCACGAAAATTGTCCAACTCCAGTGATTTCAGAACAGCCACGATACTCACAGTTAAATGATTAAATTCTAAAATATGTGCTAGCAATTTGTACCTCTTTGTATAGCACATTATGTAGATCAACACTCTTCATCCGGCATCCATGTGATTGATCCTTGCCATCAAACTCTCATATCGATCTTAGGAACTGGTTGGTCTTCAACCCAAAGTTGGAGTTTCTCATTCTTGATTCATCTTCCTTTGTGTCCCTATCGCGGAATTTCATGGGATACATTTTCACTTTCAGTGTCCTCTAGTATAGAAAAATTTTTCAACCTTCCATGATCTCCCTTTAAACCATCCATCTTAGTATTCATGGTTGTCTCCAATTTAGCTCGCTTGAATCCATCATCTCTTGTAATTCATATTTTGTCATTGTCTTCTTTGAAATCATTTGCAACCTTTATGCATTTCTTCACCTTCATCAAGATTCCAAGTAGGACATTCAAGGCTTATTTTAGTGTAGAAGTCATGGTGGCATGTTGGCCTAGTATCACTCTTTTAAACCTTGATTTTGAGGTACCCCAAGACAATCTTTCTTTGTTGTATCTCCAAAATTTAGGCCCTTCTAGGTATGAAGATTTATTTTTGTAGTTCTTTTGATATTTCTTCTCTACAATACCATGTGTCTCATCAACTGTGCCAAGTGGAATTTACAAAGAACTTCCATAGCTTGTTGGATTTTGGCCTTCCAAAGATCCTTCACTTGTATAGAGTGCCACACATAAAATAATTGATATAAAGTATGAAAATGATACCAAAACTACTAAAGACTGCCCATTATCCAATGCAACCGGCCCTACCTGGTTCTGATACTCTAGAAGAATTTATGATTGTTTGACCTTAACACTCGCTGAGACTAGTCAATAGGACTAGTCATATACCCTATTTTCCATAGGGTGTGTCTACAAATGTAAGATGACCTAAAGCTGATTTCTTTTTTACCACAGATACCTTTACTAATTTATGTGAATAGATTCCATATTTTCGTGTGGTCTAAAACACACATAAAACTTTTATAGCTAAAACTGGGTGAATGACTAATCAGATGATTTCTGTAACCTATTCACATAGGTTGTATCTCAGGAAGTATAAGGCATGTGGAGCTGAAATTTTAACCCAACATACCTTTGATCCGGCTCTATCAACATCCTCCACACAGCTCTTTATAAATTTTGTAGAAAACAATTTATAGCCAAAATTGGCTAGTGTCTTAGATGTAGCAAATGAACTTCATGACCTTTGGAGAGTTCTGGAGCACATATGTTAAGAACCAAACATCAATATAGCATAGAAAAAACTCTAAAAAAGTACTTACGACCTTGAGAAAGAGAGAATTTACATAATAAGCCTTCGATTTGGCAACCTCCTTTATACACCACATAAATGTCCCCATACAAGATGATTCCAAAATGAAAATGTCTCATACATATAGGAGACTAGAGGTACAATTACAACTAATGACCCAAGTCGACATAAATAAAATAACATTAATAATGTAATATGCCCCAATTAAGGGTAATGCCACTATTTAGGGCTTACCATGGTGAGACAGTCTCCTGAAGGTACCTTTTTCCTCGATAACCTATTTGGTTAAAAAAAAGGGTTAAACTTATGCCAGCCAGATATTCCCAGGAATTAATTTACAAGTGTGAAAGGAACAAGGTGACTCGAAAACATTTTCATATTTAGGGAGTCCGGTACATTTAAATATGGACTTCGAGGGGGTTCCTTTTTCTTATAATTCCAAGGCCCTAAAAAAAGAGAAAACCAAAACCAAGGAGAATGGCTCTTTTCAAAATTTAGTCCCTTAGGCTCGAAAAGGGTTAAACTATGCCCGAGAATACTCCCCTAGCTAACCGAAGCTTCTAGGGAATACCTTTATTCATGAATTAACAGTCCAGACCAAAAAAAGGGGTAAACTAATGAAGATGTGCCTTCAAATTTTTATTTGGCGAAGCTGAAGGGAAACAAGATCGCTCAACAATATTTTCAATTCTAGAGATTCCGAAGGGTTTAAATAAGACTCCGGGGACTTTATTAAGTAATCCAGACAAGACCGAAAATAATAAATAAAGCCGTTTATATGTTTCTTTCAAAGTTTAAATGAGCCCGAAAGACAACAAACTATGCTCATAGGGAGTCCCCCGGGTATAATTCAAAAAAAAGATGAAGAAGAATAATGAGGCTTCAACACAAAGTCATGAAGGGACTAAAAGGATTCCCGTGCCTATGAAATTTTTTAGCATGGGCACCAAAATGGAAAACAAGGTTCTAACTAGGATGCCCATGGAAGGAAGGCTCTACCACATAAAGTACAACACACTTAATAAAGAAGGAATGTTAGTGTCACAATTTAGTGGGTTTGATCCTAAGGCCAAATGAACCATGAAATAGATAATTCAAAATGCAAGTAGGGAAACTATAACCTGTATGTCAGTTTCTTGAGGTCAATAATTGCCGGACGGATCAATATGATGAACAAATGTCAAAGAAAAAATGTCTCCAAGATCCTAAATATAAGGCCAATAACACTCATCCGAAAGTTAATAAATCCAATATAGATAGAGAAACTTTTGGAAAATTAAGAGGTGCTAATGAACACAAAACTTGAAAACAACAAACCTAGACTATATAATATGGTACAAGGCACCACACAACCTTATGATTCATGCATAGTAATGGTTCAAGTAGATCCCGCTGCTAGGATCTGACCAAGAGTCTCTTCTGGGATAGTCAAAGCCTAGAAAGTCTCCCAAAAGTTAAGAAAACACAAACCACGTTGTAAGTCCTCCCACGATATAGAAATCAGAGTCATGGATTCAAGAATAGACTCATTCAAAGGCAATTCAATATCCGAGAAATAACACGAATGAGGAGGGTTGAACAATGAAGGGCTTAAGTAACCTTCATCGTCATATTCCATATGACGATGGAGGTTTTGGCTAGGACTGGTAGAGTTTATCAATTAAGAATCACAAGCATAAGGGCTTGAGGATCTACAAAAACTAACTACATCAAACCAAAAGGGAAACTCATTCATCTGGACCAAGAGGGGGGAAGCAAGGACTCCCATGCCCCATTTGATAAACCAATGGATCAATTGTCGAGACCAATTTGAGAAGGAAAACATGAGTGAATAAGTTCCGCTTAGGAGCCCTTGCCACATAATTTACCTGTGGGAGGGTAGATTCTAACACCAAATTAGGATGGTGATGACCGGGGATGGCACCGGGTTGATAGTGATAATGCTTCCATTATGATGGAAATGCATCACACAAAAGAGAAGAGACACCACAACATTCATCATATACATAATCACGCTATCGCTAGTATATTGAAATGTAATGGGCTTTGCACCACTATAACATTGACAAGGATAGTCTTCCCACCTAATGAGATAGGTAACCAAGAAATAATCCCCAAATATTCAATTAGGATCACCACAAAATCCATTAGCTCATGCTGAAGCCGACACAATCTTTAGAGAACCCAAAGCTTTCCAAGCTCAGGAGGATAAAATACTTGTGGAGGCCTTTCATCCACAATACATTAGTAAATGTTTTTTGAATTAACTTCAACCCTCATTTGAAAGGGTGTGGAAGAAGGAAGACAGGGCCCAACAAGGTCATTCCAATCAAAGGAAACCATCCTAGGACTTTGATGGGGTGTGCTCAAAGTGAGTGGAATGCCAACTTGTTCAATGTAACAATTGAAATGCTAAAATCGATAGTCAGACACATCACTCCCCAAAGAAGAGTGGGATCATCCAAATATTGCATCGAAAGCGCGACCACTTTGGTAGACCCAACACTCTCCAAGAGAAGAGTGATCAACCAGATTGTATCAGCACAACCACTTCCTCAACCAATCGGGCCGAATAAAATATGAGACAACATATCTAAAAGGCGCATCACCCCTAAAAGAGGAGTGGGATTAGCTGGAGATTGTATCAACATGACCACTTTCTCAACCACCGGGTTGAATAGGTCGCATTAAACATGGTATGAAGGCGACAACTTCAAAAGGAGTGGGATCAATCAAGATTGCATCAAGATGACCACTTTTCAACCACCGGTTGAATAGGATGCCAGACAACATGGTCTAAAGGCACATCACCCCTAAAAGAGGAGGGATCAACCGAAGATTGCATCGGCATGGACACTTTCTCAACCACTAGTTGAATATAATGCGAGACAACTCCTCAAAAGACCTCAAAATTAGAAGATCTTTTGCGACAGAGACCACAACTTTCATGCCTTTAGGAATGTCGTGGCACAAATGAATCAAGTGATCTCCTTGAAAAATATTACAAGGGAACTTAGGCTTACATCCTATCCATTCAGGGTTTCTCAACACAATCAATGCCCCCAACATGACTAGCAGTTGTTGGTTGCACATATCCAACATGATTTGTAAAGGTTGGTGATTGGTCGACAACATGACTACAGAGGTGTTGGCAGCCCTACATGTTGCTGCTATTTTGAATGACAAATGACAACTCATGTAGCTGCCTACGCCTCATCTTGTAAATATCACTATTTAAGGGTGATTATTGGTTTATAAAAAGGACGTTTGATCACTCTTGTTTTCTTTTTATCTTGCATTTTCGTGCTTGATTCCTGACTGAAAGCATGAATCAAGCATTACAAACTTAAATTCACATTGAAATCCTATATAAGTCTTGGTTTTCTTTAAAAGGGTCAAATGTGCTTAAATCTTTTTCATGATTTTTGTTTTTCTTTGAGCTTATCATATATCGATGAAATAATTATGTTAAGCTACTCTTGGATTGCAAGCTTATATTTTGGATCCTTTGTAAATATACCAAGAATCGAGTCACATATGGTTTGTAAAAACATACCCATTCCAACCCTTTGCAAATAGATTATATCCATTACATATCGTGGGAATTAAACACACCATAACCATATCTTGTACGTTGTCTTGGCTGGCAGGATGAATTGACAGGCCTCTCATTTCAAAATTAAGGGTTTGTGTAGTGTGATGTACTTGGAGCTCTCATCACCAGGAGTGTTCAAACCCCATAACCGAGACCTTCATGTGTATGCCATGATCGCACAGGTTTTCTGCTTGTTTTGTTTTCATGATATCCATTCAAACTTATCCCTCTTACCACTACCATCTAAACTCTCAGTTAGTTCGGATCGCCCTTGTTACAATCTGTTCGAATCCTTAATGGCCCCTGTCGTCCAAGTAGATCCAAACAACCCTGAATTTTTACACATTTGTTTTTACATAGCAGAGTTCAAACCTGTGATTGCCTGCCTGAGACACGTTTTTGTGGGAAGGTTTCTGGGAAAACCGTTAGGAATTAGCCAAAACCCTTTAAAACCCATTTCTTAAATGGGGTCATTTACCTGCATTGTGGGCATATTTGTAAAAAACAATACAGTTTCAGAGATACAACTCATTCTTTGGAGGGAAAAATCTCAAAATTTCTTTGCGGCTGAGGTAAGCGTTTTTGTTTGTTTTGCTCAGAGATTCAAGCTTGCTATTGGTTTTGTTGGGTTCCAAGTTATATGCCCTTCCTCTGTTTATGAGAATGCAGTAGCATTTGCGTCTCCATCTCAATAAAAATTCCAACTCTTGCATGTCTAACCTTGTTGTCCAAAAACTGTGTGTTCATCCACACAAAGACTATGTTATCATAGATCTACTCTTCGTTGCAGTTCAAAACCCATTGGGAGAAAGCTACGGTCTGATTTCATGTTCACAAAACCATGGGAGGAAGTCTTAGATGTATTAAAGGATAAAACCCCTCCTATTATTGAGTATGATTAGGGTTTCATTAACAAATCAATAATTCGATTTTAATTTGGCAAACAAAAGGATTAAACAGGTTGGATAATACTCAACCAATTTCATTATTTTAAATTCAGATTTATTAGGTGTCTCTTTGGGAGATTGCTAGAATAGTAAATAGTTTTTTTGTTTTGATTAAATAAAAGATTTCATTTTCAATTTATTTTTTTTACTATTTTAACTAGCTACATAAACCTGTAGATAGCTATAGAAATCTGTAGCTTACTTTAAAAAAAAAAATTAGTTTGAATTCAAGTCAATTTCTCATATAAAATTTAGGAATTGTTAGTTAATAAAATATTTGACTTGTTCATTTCATTTTTTCAGGATAAGATGTATCTGATGTTGATCTTATGGGATGGAGCATGCTCGATTTAGTTGATTAGCTATCTTCTTTTTGCTTATTTTGTAAATAGGAGAAAATTCTCATAAATTTTGAAGATTTAGTTTGATCTTGAGTGACTTTTAGATCCTCTATATTTGTAACTTTTTAGATCTTTTTCAGATCTGATCCTATCTTAGAAGATAGGAAGTTTAGCTTACATGAACTCTTTAAATACTCCATATTTTGTAATGGAAATGATCTTGGTTGAGGGGCAAGAGATGGACGAGTGATTCCTGAACTTAATGAAACAACATATATGCATTTTGGCTTTAGCCTTTTGTTAATGATGTTTTCATTTACGTTTTGTTAATCCTAATACATTAATAGGTCTGATATCTTTAGACTTAATGATCTATTATGTGCAGGATGTTTATATTATAAATACAGTCTACAACTTGCTTCTCAAAATATAAATGATGTGATCATATCTTCAATTAGAATGATAGGATTTATCTTTGAGTTTTAATCGAATGGTGAAATGCATAGGTTGCTTTCAGATTTATCTTGTTGTAATCATGTGTAATTATTAGATCACATGTTTATGTTTGTGTGTCCTTTTTTGTCATTAAAACCTGAGCTGCTAATACATGTTCTGAATTTATTTAGAATAGTCACAAGGTTCATTGCAGATTTCTCTCCTAGACATGGCAGTTGGATGTTCTCCACTCATGCAGATGCTTGGATACACCTCACTAACTCACTAACATGTTAGCTCCTTTGTATTTTTCTGTCATTTACATATCACCGAAACTAGAATGTATGGTTCAACTTTTGACTATCCACACATTTATGTTTCATTATACTTTTTTATGCAAAATCAGTTAGATTTATAAAGGAAAACAAAAAAAAGTTTTAAATGTGCTTTCTTTATCTACTTCTTAATAGAGATAACTTTCACATTTGATTTCATAAGTTTCGATTAAAACTTGCAAATTGTATATGATGTATATAAGTGATATTAGTGTAGTTTCTGCTTAAAATATCTACAATAGTTATATTATTGCATATGTACATATACAATATATAGTATCTAGTAATTAGTTAGTGATTTCTTCCTCTTTTTTATTTTCTCTTAGGATTTTAGATTGGCTAACGGAGCCATTAAACCCATCATAACGAGTGACACTAAACGACTTGGGTTATTAAGACAACCCCGGACCAAAATCGTTCTTACAGTTGACAGACGGTCAATTTTGCCTGCCAACAAGAGGCTACAGACATATCGCCAGTATGAATAGCAGTGACTTGACTTTTTCCCCCAACATGAATTAAAGGGGTTGGGCGCTTTCCCCCAATATGAATCATAGAGGTTGTTGACAACTCTCCAACATGACTAGAAGAGGTTGGTTGTTTGCCCCCCAAATGACTTGCAGAGGTTGGGTGGTGGTATTTAACATGACTTGCAAAGGTTGACAACCTATCTCCAACATGACTTGCAGAGGTTGGTGATTTATTGTTTTTATTCTTCCTCTTTCTATTTCATTTAGACTTCCGATTACTAGTAGCTAGACTTTCACTAGAGAAGGAAGAAGAAGGAGGAGAAGAATTTGCCGACGAAGGAACATCAACATGATGCCCATGACATAAGGTGCTTAACTGAGAAGCGTCAAGAGAATTAGGGACATTTTGAATGGTACCCAACCAAATTGGAAGTCCCACATTCAACCCAGGAATGTACAACGTGGCCATCAAAGGGACACCAACATTTCCAAAGAAAGGAAAATCACAAGAATCCCCTTGCGAAGGGGTTCCTTGATTGGTATCGTCAGTAACTTTTGCCATGAATATCTTAGGCACAAGTTCTTCCCTTGCGGGATCATTCAAGTCCGTAAAAGTCTCACACATTGAGTCTAGCGAACCAGTGGTATAAAAAACAACACCTATAAAGAGGCAGTTCCACGTTTTTAAGTGGAAGACTAAAAAGTCTTCATGATCGATAAAGTGGGTGGTCTACCACCTTAGTTCAGAGACCCAAATCAATGACCGACTAACTCACTATGGAAAACTAGGGAGCGCAGAGCACACCACTAAGAAGAAAATCCTAAAAAGATACAAACCAAACACACCACCCTTCTGAATGCTTCTGACCTATGGAGATGAAGTCATGATCGTCCAGAGCATTCACAAAGGCAAACGACGTTCCAGGAGAAGCAGTTACCCAGACCTCTGACTGATAGTCCCTTCGAGTGCCGCCCAAAGAATACAAAGTCTTCCTCAGGTACTGCGATACACCTCTTGTGGTCACTTGTGTGTCAACCTATATAATGACAACTAGGCCACCAAATTGTAATCAACAACCAGGGGGGGGGCAGTCAATAGTCGGGCGAGTGTATGGGCAAGGTAATTAAGCTTGAAGATCCTCCTGAGGCTTGAAACACAACAGGTCCATAATCACTCTTATAATACCTTAGATGGATCCAAGTGTTTCATAGGTTTGACACCAATCGGGACAGTAGCGCTACACGATTCACCCTGAATACACACTCTCCCAAACACTTTATTGGGATCAGGAGTGGATATCTCTGTCACCGTCCTCCACACGACCTCTTGTTTGATTCTTGTGTTAGAGGAGATTCCCAGATTGAGTAATTACAAAGTGGATTTTTCACACCCTATCACAGACACCTAAGTTAAGTTTTGGTTGGCCTTGGAGAGTTTACCTCTCCACACCTAATCCAAGGCCCGAGCCTAAGCTATTAGTGAACCCTAGAAAAAGTGTTACTAATATATTTTAGATTATCACGTTCATTTTAGGGGATTTTCTTACTGAAGGAGTGGAAGTGCAACTTATGGTGTTTGAGACTCTTGTGAAAAAAGAAACTAATTAGAACACCGGAAAAAAAGACTTTACACTAATTCTACAAATCAGAAAGAGCTTCAAGCAAAAAGCATGAACAATCCTTCAAACCTAAAAATGCAATCTTTTCTCCTTTCCATGCAAAATGCACAATGCAACTTTTGAGTGAAACAAAAGAGCAAATGAAAGGATTTTCTTTCTTCTTTTTTCTTTTGAAATGCTTTCAAGATGAGAAAAAAACACAACCATATGCTAATTTCTATTTCTTTTTCAAATAACAATGCAAAGCAAATGCAAAGAAAGAAAGAGACCTAAAAAACTAGGTTTTTTTTTTTTTTTTGCAATCAAAGCAGAACTAACAAAAGATGTTAAAAGAAACTGCAGAATACACCATTTTTTAAAAAAGCAAGCTAAAAATAAGCCAAAAATGCTTGGAAACACAGAGAGACAAGAGGATTTTTTTTTTTATAAACAATCTAAGCCTGCAAATTGTCTCAACCCCAAACAACAAAAGCTTCTGGAACTTAGGAAGACCTGGGAACCACAAGTTTCTTTTAGGAAAAGGAAAATATTTTGAATTTTTTTTCCAAAACAACAAAGACGCGTGTTGTGCACATCCATCCTTTGTATGTATGCAGGATGTATACAATGCAAAATGCATATGTACGTGTGTTGTATATAGAACATGGCGCGTACACCTCTGGAAATTTTCAAAAAAGAAAAAGTTTGGATAAGCAACTTGGGCAAGGGAATCTTGTAGGAACCTGGAAGGTGACTAGAGACCCAACCTGACTCAGAACACTCAGAAAACTCAGAAAGAAACTGAAAATAAAATCTAACCAATATCTCCCACTAAGACCGTAGAGATAATTCCCAATGGAGTCGCCAATTCTGCTATGGGGAAAATCCCCCTATACGGGGTCTAGGTACAGGCAAAGCGTTGACTTCCCTTAAAACTGTTCTACCCTTAAGCTACCCCAAAACTATCTAAAGTGAATGATAAGAGAAATGGAAGAAAGTCAATGGGTGCACCTTTAGTCCTTACGGCTAGTGTAGACCTCTTTTGTCTTTGCAACTTCCTAGATTGTGGGCCTCCTCCTAAAGCTGACCTGCAAAAGCTTAGGATAACAATGATGCAACACATGCACTCTCTACTTATCACTTTCAAGGTTTATATATAGACATAAATGCATAAATCAATAAAATCATATAGACATAATATTTTGGGACAAGAATGAACTCTTTTATTAAGTTTCAAGACAAAAATGATTACAACTTTTGTTGGCAATCACTCCAGGAACCAGGTCTGGGCTCCTCTATCCTAGCTCCAAGTGCATCAATCCCACGCTTTCTTATCACAACCAACTTATCACTTGGGAAAGGAGAAAGGGTCGTGTAAGGAGAAAGGGTTGGAGGGGAAGGTTGAGGCCAAAACTCAGAATAGGATGCAAAACTTGGGCTAAGAAGGGGAAGGGATTTTGGCAAAGTTTTCTTATTCTCTTGCTTGTCTTTTCAAATGACACTCCAACACCTATTTTAATATGAGAAAAATATGGTTATTCAGTTTGGTATGGGCTAAAAGGGGTAAAATGGTTAGGAAACCCTCGATAGCCTGTAAACTCCACTAAATTTCTTGTATATTTTTTGCAATTTTTGGAGGTAAATGTGGGATAACTAGTATGTAGCTTGCACATGTACACGGGTTAACTAGTATGAAACACACGTATTTACGCGGGCTATTAACTCAGGAGGGCACATGCATTTTCCAAAAAATGGTTTTTTAAGAAGAAGACCGAGTAGTATTTTGGCAAAGTATGCAAGTGGAAAGGCCAATGTCTTGTATTCATAAGTAAGGCGTTTTTGGACTATAACAATGTCTTAGAGAAAGGAGCCTATGAATTGAAATATTATGAAGGGAATATGTTGGATGAGCCCAGAAATGGGCTCTACCTTAAAAGGTATTATGCTTGATCTATGAAGCTTGGGCGTGACCTTTTGTATACTAGTGTATCTTATTGTATATACATATTTTCCTTTGTGTTATCGGCTTGCTTATCAAGCTTTCCCATGGTTGGCAGATGTTAATGGAGTCTTCAGTTTACTTAGGATTTGCAGATGATGCCAGTCTTCATACGCAGAACATGGCTTCCACCGCTTGTGTCATTTACTCACCCGAGGGCCAACTGGTGTCTTAAGGTGGCATTCGTCTGGAGCCGTCAAGGAATAATGTGGTTGAGTATAATTTCGTTATATAACTATTAAACGATGCCATTTCACATAGTGTTCGGTCTTTATAGGTTCGCCTAGACTCCCCGTTAGTCGTATGTCAATTAAATAACAATTACTGTGTGCAAGATCCTACTCTACTCCAACGATTTCTACGGGTACAACTTTTGGAACGATACTTTGATTTTCTTAATTATGATCACATACCTAGAAGTTCTAATCATGTATCCAATGCATATGCTAATTATATTTTAGATTGTCATTTGTCACATAACTAAGTAAAGAAAACACATTCATGCATGTATACATTGTAACATATAAAAGTAAATCTGAAGACCATTTTTTTTTATATTTCATCCTTTCGTGTTAAAAAAATATGGTGTCATAGTACAAAATGGGGCTCACAACCTCATAATACATATATGGCCAGTATATAATATGACCATGGCATCTATACCTGTGGTGTCAGATGCGTATCATGATAGCACACTACAACATTTGTGAGATGCTAGGAGAGTCGCACCCATGCACAGAGTACACCCACCACCTCTTGCTGCATAGCCTCTGGTAGATCCTCCACTTGAACCGTAGGAATCACGTGCGTCAATCGGGACAGGTTCCCCTACACATTCTACAACACTCTCTCTACATCTCCTCGGCTCCTCCACCAATTTCATGGGAATCCCTCTGGCCATCACGGACCTACATATGTGGAAAAAAGCAATCGTTAATACTTGATACCATACACAAATATTTGTGTTTTTATTTATTTATTGAAAAACACAAAAAAAATGAAATACATAAAAACATTTCTTACCAATATCACCGTAGGCATAACCTTGTGGCAAAGGCATGTCCGGATCTCCTATATAGTCGATCCTATCGTAAGAGTAGTCTTCAATGGCTATGACCTGTCGGTGCCACCAGAAAAAGAACTCATCATTGTAGAGGGTTGGCACCCTACCACCTCCTAGCCGCCTCATCACATAGGTCTACCATGACATGGATGGATCACATTGTTCATGTGGAGTAATCTCTACTCTAGGGTTCAATTGTGGAACCCGCTCAAAGAAAAAAATACAGAGAATGGACACAAATTTGAAATTTCTCTTTTTCCCTTGTTTGCAATCCGTCAACTGGCTCTTCATGTTAGCCAACAGTGAGGCACACCAGTCATAAACAGTGGGTCTTAAACACTCCACTGCATAAAACATGAGTGGCCTTGATTCATGGTGCAACGAGGATGACCCTGAAATTCATGTAACCACAAGCACGATGATCTTTAAACTCAGGTTCTCGATCACCCTGATTGAGAGTTGGTTCCCTACTTTATTTGTGCTTGCAACACAGTGGGTGGAAATGTACTCCTCCATAGTCATACCACCCCCATTCCCTTAGGCCTTGATATTTACTACCTCACCTCGACGACATAATCCTGTGATAAAATATATGTCGTCCACTTCAATCCTCAATGGTTTCCCATCAAGGTTGAAGGATTTTGTCTCTAGATCCCAATAGTTTACTAGCAACTGGAGTAACCTCACTTGAGTGCTCATTCCCTTGAGAGCCCAAAATTTATAAAGGCCACATCTTTTTAAAGCTTGTTGGGCCCCTGCATCCCTTCCCATTGCTACATCTATCTCTTCATGCTCCCTCTCCCTCCATTCAATCACCATCCTACAAAGGAAAAGCCATATTTTGAGTTAAAACCTTTCAAAAATGTGTTCATGGACTTATACGCGGGCTAACTTGGTAACATTCGTGTATAGGGTTGCATATATGTGGGCATGCTTCACTTTTCCCACATATATGGGGTCGTACACATGACCCGATGAACTGTCACCTACGTACGCCCTAATTTCCATATTACACCCTCTAATAATAATAAAAAATGGGGCCTAAAATTGAAATTTAAAACATTGAAATTGAAATGGAGGGGATGGGCAATTACTTGGTCCAGACGATTGTTGATTCTGTTGATTGTAGCTCCTGTAATCGACACTTGAAGATTGTGGGGAAAATGGCCTAAAATGCACTATGTGGGTGAAAATACTCAAATGGTATGGTAAAATGGTCTATTTTTACTATTAGTAGAATTTTTTTTACCCACTCCATATAGTTTGTGCTAATTTTTTTACCTTATGGACTAATAGTGTAGTGAAAAGAGTTGGTTTTCAGTGGTTTTGTCCAGGATTTTTTGCGGTTTCCAGCATCATGCTGCTCGTTCATGCCTTCAATAGGTCTATTCTTTCACCAACATATATGATAGTTTGTCACTCTATTTTGAATTCTTGCGTCATCCTATGACCGTGATCCATATGCCTTAGGTATGAACCCATTTATTAGCGACACATAACCTTCTTATTGCTACTAGAAGTGTCGTTATTAAGTGGTAGAGGCTTACCAAACATGTGTGCCCTAGATATAACCTTTGTGCCATTTGGCGCCCATGCAGAAGTTATTCCATAGGATCGGGAGTTCCTTTTAGTTCCGATATGACTTTGCATTCAAAACCCATATTCTTACTCACAAGCATTCTGACCGTTACCTATGGGACTCCCCCCGAGTCTTGGTTAAGCTCTTTTCTGAATCTCTAAAAAATGAAAAGATTGTCGAGTGAACTTGCCTCTTTCACACTCGTTAATTGGCTTTGAAAGGATGTCTATTTGGTGTAAGTTTAACCCTTTTTCGGACTAAGTAGACTACTTACGAAAAAGGAATACTCTAGTCACCTTTGGCTAGAAGAGTTCTCCTAGGTATTATTTTATACTTTTTCAAGCCTAGGGGACTAAATCTACGAAAAAGGACATTCTTTGGAGTTAAGTTGTAATCACATTCCATCATCATGCTTGTAATATTGAGCCTATTGTTGGTTCCCGTTTTCTCGTTATAAGTCGCTTACCTCAAGAATTTGCATCACTAGCCAATTAGATCCTTTTTTATATCCTTTGCAACCACACACCCTATACCCTAAGAGGAAACATCCCCCCGAGTGTCCATGCCCCACATGCACTTCCTTGGATTTAGCATAGGTATGTTCCATTGTTTGGAGCTAGTTGCTTACTTGCGACACTCATTTCCTCTCCTGTATCATAACATTTATTTGCCTATGAAAAAACAAAAAAAAGACAGGCAGGAAAATAATATTATCTCATATCGGCAACAGTCGTGTCGACTTTGAAAATAGCACAAAATTTTGAGTCCACTCTCATCCAAAGTTTGGGTTTAGCTTGACCTTAGAAGCTGAGCTCGTTACTTAGAGTTTACTCCTCCGACTAGTTATTCTTCCAGTCCCTATGGAGAGTTTGTTGATGCCTTCTTCATCACAAAGTTTTATCATTATGTCTATGCTCCTTGAGTTATCCACATGTCGCATGCTCTTGTTCAAAGGATGTCTATAAGTCTATGTCGACCATTTCTCAGAACTCTTGACTTTGCATGTTGGCCATACCCTCAATGTATATCAAAGTCACATGAGGTTGTAATCATGCCATGCACCATGGTCCTACTTTCATTATGGGTAGGTAACCTTGAACCCAACAATTGACATCTTCTCATTGTTGTTGACTGGGGGTTTCCCTTGTGTTCGACGGCAAGAAATATATTCAAACATTGGGATTCGTGCAATGTCTTGGATTCCATTAGCCTTATTGGTGGTTTCCTCGCCTTTGTTGACAATCTTTCTTATTGGCTGCTATTCATAGGGTCTGTTTCATGCACTACTTACATCTGGTGCATACAAGAGACACACATGGTCATTGGCTCGTGAAAATCCTATTCGTTCGAGCTCCTTCTAATCATTAAGCTATTTCTTTGTACCTAGTGTTGACTGATGAGAGATGCCCTAATGCTCTCCTTTCAATGGGTCTCATTCCATCGACTTCAGCTCATCTATTATGGAAATGAGACCTAGAGTCCTATGAGTACCTAGAGGCTTGCAGTCATTAGTGATAGGTTCTCCTGCCATCGACAGTTGGGAATACATCAATGTCTCCTAATCGATGTATTCTTCAAGTGTTCGACCTCAACACCCTTATTCACACTTGTAAAATGTACTCGGTGCCTTGATACCTACTTTCATTATTGGTAGGTTGTCTCACATTTGTTAACAATATACCTTAATGACCGGTAATCAAACAAAGTCACATTGTGTTCGACCTCAACTCCTCTATTCACATGATGTAGACTTGCACCTTTGGTGGATAGTGTATAAGACCTCCAACTTATAGTAGCAACATTCCTAACCTGTTGTTGTCTTTCATTGGACCAATACTTATATGACTTCAATGATCATGGGAGATCAGATTGTACTCCATTGTATACAAATATCTTCAAATTGATTTTGAGACTGGATTCCACTGTGCCTTGTTCGTGACTATGACAATCTATGGCACTTTGTATTTCCTATTCATGGCCATGAACAACTATTTGATATATTTCCACATGGATCTGTAGTGTAATTCAGATTGGAAGCCATGTGTACAAAGTCATTATGGATTGTAATATTCTCATGAGTAACTAGCACTTCCAGCCGAGTCTCCATTTGTAGGGGCCGCACATATTTAACGTCCGATAATTACATAAATCATAACAATATTGATTTTAGAAAATTCACTAATTTCTTTTAATTGAGCAAAACAGTAAAAATTCAAATATTCCTTTAATTGAACACATTCGCATACACATTTATCAACAATTATAAAATTTTATAGCAAAATAAAACATATACACAATTTAAATTACCTGGGTCTGATGCTAACCCTCTGTTTGTCCGCTTGCCTTGTTGACTGTTGTTGCACTGTGTAAACACTGCCCAAACCTACTATCCTCCCTGCCAACTAGGACAGTTACCTAGCTCCAGGATATCATATGGATATCTTGGCCCCCGTGCCCAAAACCTCCAGCAAACCGGTGCTTGTACTCATCCAATCCCACTCCAAAACTCAACTCCCCTCTGCAAATCCAAGAGAGCCCCATAATCCATCCCAAAAATTTCCCTCCGAATGATAATCCCCCTCGTAAACCTCCTTCCCCCCCATATCCTTCCTTCACCGCCTCCTGCATTTACTTCCTTATCCATTTATTAAATATCTTATCCTTTCGTAATTAATGCCCCTTATCCCCTTATTTATTATTTTATCCTTTCTTATTTATTATCTTATCTTATATTTAATGTCC
>SNQJ01S0095270.1:0-21976 GCA_010110895.2 Picea sitchensis | reverse complement strand
GTTTAAAAGTTTTGAGTCACTACCAGTAAGGATAAGGTCATCAACATAAAGGACAAGGATTATGAGATGGCTTCCTACTTTATTGGTATAAACATTAGGATCAGAATGGCATCTAAATAATCCAGTGTCAATAAGAAAGCTGTCCATTTTGGCATACCAAGCTCGTGGAGCTTGCTTAAGACCATAAAGAGATTTCTTAAGGCGACAAACAAGACTAGAGTCATTCTGGACATAGCCAGAAGGTTGTTCCATGTAGATTTCTTCTTCCAAATCTCCATGCAAGAATGGAGATTTAACATCCATCTGATGGACCTCCCATTTATGTGAGGCATCAAGGGCAAGAACAAGGTGGATGGAATTCATTTTGGCTACAGAGGAAAATATTTCATTATAGTCAATCCTTTCAACTTGGAAAAATCCTTTGGTAACAAACCGAGCCTTGTGTCTTTCAACACTTCTATCTAATGCATACTTAGTTTTGTAGACCCATTTACATTTGACAAGTTTTCTTCCTTTTGGAAGAGGTACAGGATCCCAATTATCATTTTCCATTAAAGAACAATACTCTTCATTCATTGTTGTATCCCAATTTGGATGACCTGAAGCTTCTGCAAATGTCCTTGGATCATGAGTCTCTGAAACTTGAGCCAAAAGAGAAGAGGCTCGCTGGAACTGTGAATGCGTTCGAAGTTGATATAAAGGATTACTGACAAGACCACTAACTACTTCTCGTGTTGAACGGACCCATCTAGGAAGTGGTGGAGCTAGTGTTGGTTCAGGTTCAAATGACTCATCTGGAGGAAGGTGAGCAGGCGGGGGTGGATTTTCATCCTCACTGTCATCATCTGAAAAAGAAACTAGAATAGGAACATAAGAAGGCAAAAACATCGAAGATGGCTCGTAGGCCGAAGAAGGCACAATCATCGAATTAGGCTCGTAGGCCAATATATTTTCACCAAATTTAACATCTCTTCTAATAATAATTTCATTACAATGTGGTTGAAGAAGTCTATAACCTTTGACATCTTCAGAATAGCCAACAAATATACACTTCTCACTTTTAGGATGCAATGCTTTCCTTTTTTAATCAGGATTGTGAGCCCATGCTATACTGTCAAATACATAGAAGTGACTAACAATGCTTTCCTTTTTTCATCAGGAATGTGAGCCCATGCTATACTGCGAAATACACAGAAGTGAGTTACATCTGGTTTAATTTTAGTCCAAGCTTCTTCCGGTGTTATATTTTTAAGAGCCTTTGTGGGAGTGTGATTGACTATGTAATTTTCACAGTTGATTGCTTCCGCCCAATACTTGAGACTTAATCCCTTAGATTGGATCATACAATTAACCATTTCTTTTAATGTGTGGTTCTTTCTCTCAGCAACACCATTTTGTTGTGGTGTATATGGAACAATGTGTTGCATTTGAATGCCCTATATAGTGTAGTAACTTGTAAAATTATTGTTCACATATTCACCTCCATTATCTATTCTTAACTTTTGAATTTGATGTCCAGATTTATTTTCTACAAGGGCCTTGTAGGCCAAAAACTTGTCAAAAAATCCGCTCTTAAGTTTTAAGAAGTAAACCCAAGTACATTTGGGAAAATCATCAATGAAAGTTTAGAAATACTTGCACCCAGAAAAAGAAGGAGAACAAAGTGGACCACACAAATCAATGTGAACAAGCTGTAAAGGGCCCGCAACATGCTAAGAGGCACGCTTGTCAAAACTGTCCCGATGATGTTTTCCGAGAACACAACCGACACAAACACCATCTCATCATGAAACAAGAGGAAGATCAGTCACCATCTGTTGATAACATAGTTGATACAATGAGCGATAGTTTATATGACCAAACCGCTCATGCCAAAGTTTTCTCAAGTCATCACTATTAGCAACAAAAACTGATGAAAAAGATGTTGACCCAAAGTTGTCAAACTTGTACAACCTGGTAATATCATCAACAATTCTAGTTGCAAGAACATGCTTAAGATCTTTTAGATCCTTGATTACAACTTGGTGAGGTGAAAACTCTACGGTTTTACCTTCACCTGAATGAGTGATTTGATATACTGATAGAAGGTTACAAGAAAGTCTTGGAACACATAATATATCATTGAAATGACCATTATTTACTTGAACTGTTCCAGATCCTACAACACTAAGAGATCTATCAACACCAACAAATATTTTCTTGGTGTTACATTCATTTAGAGCAAAAAATATGTCTTTATCCTTAGCCATATGATAAGATGCTCGTGAATCAATAAACCACTCATCAAAAAAAGAAGTAGAAGTTGTATTGAAGGAGAAACCAAAAGCGGAAAGTGCATGTCCATGAGAAGAAGAAGAAGAAGTAGAATCAATATGATGTTGTGCTTCTTCATCTTTGCTTCTAAAGCTCCCATCTTCTTGAAACATTTGGACTCATCATGACCATATTTATCACAAAAGTTGCAATGTCTGTCAGTCTTCTTATTTTTATATTTTGCTCCTTTGTCACCATTAGGAGCTGAAGCTGTCTAAGTGGGTTTGGGACCCTTATGTTGCTTGTTGTTGTAGCGAGGATGTTGCTTTTAGGGATACTTGGGTTTATCTTTCTGCTGGGCAACTAAGGCTTTGTTGGGGATACCTGCAATGTTGATCACTCCAAGTTGTACAAGCTTATCTTCCTCTATAATCAAAGCAACACAAAAGGACTCAAGGGTGGGTTTTTGATAATATTTCCCTAGAGCCCCTCTCATGGCATAAAAGGTAGATACAAACACAGAATATGCACTACCTAGCCTAGAAAGAAAAAGATAGATGCAACGCTCTTCTGCCATTTCCATCTCACATTCTTCACATAAAATTCTGAGTGTTTTAAACTTAGATAGATAGTCTCCAATGCAAGAAAAATCACTCGGAATTAAGGCCAGTACTTGATTTTCTAACTATTGTGCTCGAATAATATTGAGTTTACCAAACACAAATTCAATATTTTCCCAATCTTCATTGGGGTCATCAATTTCTTTAAGGTGGAACCTTAAATCAGGAGAGATGGACATTCTGATTAGTCCACGTGCTTCGTCACTCCTATTAGCCCATTTGAATTTCTTATCATCATAAGTGGGTGCTTTTTCCTTTCCCAAGGTAATCCGGTACAAGACTTTACTTCTTAATAAATCTTCCATATGAGATTTCCATTGGAAGTAGTTGGTGCTGGTAAGCAAGAGATTACTTGTAGAAGACATATTAAATATGCAGATAATATGGATTTAAAATCTAAAACTAATGATCTAGATGGAAAGATCTCGAAATTTTTTACGGTTTTAAAAATAATGGCACTGAAAACAAACTTCGGATGTGAGAGTTATGCCCTTTTAAAAAAATGCATAAACAGTAACTAAAGGACCACGTGATAGTGTAAGTTGTTTTATGAAGTGACCCATTTTTATAAAAAGAAATGGGGATCACTTTTACAATGAAATTACTTTATAAAAAAAAAGTTGCATGCAAAATAAATAACTCTAAAATAAAATATTAAACTACTTATAGTGATTCACTTTTAAACTTGAAGTGAAATACACTTTACAAATTGAGCATGAACTTTTTCAAAAAAAGTAACAAAAGAGAGACTTGAACTCAAGACCTCTTACTTATTAAGGAAGATTTTAACCAAATGGTCTAACAAAACATTTTGTATTTTTTAGGAAGAGGACTGGGGGTGTTTTTGTTGTTGTGGAGGATGGCCTTGGGGAGCGTGCTAAAAAAAAACTCTTTTCACACAAGAAAAAAATTTCTCTTCTCGATGACAACAAGGGTTAGATCTCGGTTAGCTTACTCGGAAGATGCACCATTTCCTATTTGTTTCTAATTTTCCGAGATCGCACAGGGTACAGGGAAAAGAGAATACACAAATCTAAAAGACTAGCAACCCGAAAATAAACAATACAAAACCGAAATAAAACCAAAATGATACTCTGCAAAAATTTTAAAAATGCGTATTCAAGCTTTATACCTCCAGATCCGACTGTAATGACCATATCTTGGGCAAACATAAACCTTTTCGACTGAAATGAAAAGTGTTCCAAAATTAAACGAGTGCCCTAGACGCAATGGAACAATCCTTTCAACCCAAAAATGTACGAAAATGACAGAAAATGGAAATGAGGCAACTCAGCTTCACAATCTCGATCTATAACATGAGCGGGTCTTCAAACAGGCTCTGATACCATGTTCGACAACACATGTATTCCAACAAAGGATGAACACCTTCATTAACCACTCACATAACCAGATCAAATATCAACACACCGATGTTTTCACGTGGTAAAACCCCTATGGGGAAACATCCACGACCCCAACCAACACGACCACTTGGAGCAGCTTATTAATGCAAAAGAAAAAGATTACAAAGATATTTTACAAGAGAGTTTCTCACAATAGATCATCGGCAAATGACCCTCCATGCTCTTTAAATAGAGATCATGGACCAATCGGGTATTAAGTCACGGATCAATGGCCGTTAAGATTGAGGAGAGTATGAAGGAAAATGCCGTCACAAAGTGGTAATACTTGAAGACCCAAAAAATAATTTTGAGTACAAATATTTGTCCTATCAAAGGAGTCAACTAGTTGTTTCTTCAATCTAAAGATGAGAGCATTATTATTTCCAGTAATGACTAAATGATCAACATATACAACAACAATGAGGGTATCTCCATGGGAGTGGAGAACATATAGGCTATGATTAGATTCACACCGTTTGAAACCAAGTCGAAGAAAGAAACTGTCAATCTTAGCATACCAGGATTAGGGAGCCTACTTCAAACCATAAAGCAACTTATTGAGTCAACAAACTAGATTTGAATTTGTTACAAAACTGGGTGGTTGTTCCATGTAAATTTATTCAAATAGGTCTCCATGAAGAAAATCACTCTTCACATCCATCTGATGAATTTGAAATCCAAAACGAGTCGCAAAGGAAAGAATAAGTCGAACATAATTCATCTTTGCAACGGGGGAAAATGTTTCAATGTAATTAATGCCTTCTTGTTGAGAAAATCCCTTCACAAAGAGGCATGCTTTATGTCGCTCAACAACACCTTCAGAGGTAAATTTGGTCCTGTAGACCCATCGACACTTCACAATGTTCTTTCCTTGCGGTCGAGGAACCAAGTCCCAAGTATGATTCTTTGACAAATAATCAATTCTAGTCTTCATGGTCTGCTCCCATTCAAGCCAACCTTCAACATCTGAGTATGTTACAGGGTCTGAGGTTTTAAGAACACAAGTCATCAAGTCAACAATGGCATGTTGCTTTTGACTTCAAGTCTAATGTCCATAAGAGGCATCTGCAACATCAACTCCAACAACTTCAATTGTTTTGGCAGCCCATCGAGGTAGACAATAAATTGGTGGGCCTCGATTCACTTCATTTGGTCAGTCAAAAGTCATAGGTGTTCAGTCGATGGACCATTTGAAACAAAGGACGACAAACTAGTCAACTTGGAGGTCGATGGTCTAGTCGAGATAGTGAAAAGATTCGACTATCCAACTGAAGCACTGAAAAAAGGAACAAAAGCACCAGTGTCAGAGACAAAATCAAATGGATCATCCTGTAGCAATACAAAAGAAGCATTCAACAACTTAACACCAGAAGAATTCTCATCAAATCGAACATTACGTTTGAAAATGATTTGTCATTTGATAGGATCAAACAATAGATAGGCTTTCAATTCTTCAAAGTAGCCCATCATGATGCAAACATGAATCTTTGAATCCAACTTCTTTCTACAATCATTAAGAATGTGAGACTAGGTGACACATAAAAACACACAGAGGTGACCGACGGAAGGCTTCTTCCCATACCATCATTTGACTGGAGTCATGGAAGGTGTTGGGTGTCAATTTTGATCTTTTCACCATGCCCTTTCACCTCCATTTTTTCCTTACAAGCCTTCACTTTTGCTTATGTCCATACACTCTCATGGTATAATGTGCACAAACAAGGTATAAGATGTCTTTTGGAAATAAACTCTTAAGTTTTCCTTGTAAATGACAATTAAAGCTAATTTTGCAATCTACTGCCTGAAAATCAATAATTACAAGAATTAATGGTATTTTTTAGTAATTACCTGAAAATCAGTAATTACAAGAATTAATGGTATTTTTTAGTAATTACGGGAATTGGTAGTTTGGGTACTTTCCCTCAGTCTTAAGAAGAAATTCCACTTGGAGTTGTTTCCTAGAAGCCTCAAGATCAATAATTACCCGTTTTTCCATCGTTTTACTGTATGGAGCCCCGTGGTCAAAACTCGGTCAACATCAACAACATTACAGGAATTTCATAGGCATTATAGGAAAATCTGCAAATTGTTCAACAAATATAGCATTCAAATGCCATAAATAAGGGAACAATTAGTCAACAACTTGAGGATTTTCTCATTAGAAAATCAAGGAACCGACTCAGAAGATCAAGGAACAACCATGTCCAACGCTACAATGGATATCTAAGACATTTTTCCTGTAATCAGTTCTGAAAAATAGAGTTTCCAAAAGGGCATTCAGAGGCAATTACTGGAGTGATGAGGGAGAATCAACAAATTCCACAACATGGGTTTTGTACGAAATAGGGCCATTTAGGTGACAAGCATGACAAAATCAATTAAAGGTGGCGATGTAAGTGTTTCACAACACACGTATTCCAACAAAGGATGAACACCTTCAAGAACTACTCACATAACTACTCAAAGATCAACACAACGATGTTTTCACGCGGTAAAACCCCTTACAGAGCCTATCCATGACCCCTATGAATACACCACTTGCAGCATTTTATTAATGCAAAAGAAAAAGATTACAAAGAAATTTACAAGAGAGTTTCACAATCGATCATCGGCAGAAATGACCTCCATGCTCTTTAAATAGAGATCATGGACCAATCGGGTGTTAAGCCACGATCAATGGTCGTTAAGATTGAGGAGAGTATGAATTGTCGATCACTCTATGTCGGGAACATATCGACCGCCGATTTCCTAACTACAAATGCATACTTCAATGCATACTTAAAAGAAACACACTAAGAAACACACTTTAACTAGCTTAATGACACATTAGACCGAGCAGATCTTAACTAACTCCTATGTCTAAATATCCCACATCCCCTTTCTTAAGAAAAACTTGGTATAGGATTGAAAGATTTACAATGTTGACAAAATAGGAGAAGGTGAGCCTACCCCTTAATGACAACTTCTTTGACTCCTAACATAGATCAAGTTGGAAAACTTGCTTCAGACTCTGTAAAATGTTTGTAACTTTGATCTCTATAGGGCAAAAAGAGCATCCCAATAATCCTCTGATCATGAATGAGTTTTATGATGAAGGCATGTAGCTTTATGTGCTTGTTGCTGATTTTGAACCGGTGTTTCGGACGAAGCTTGATGGCACTCTAATTGTCACACCAAAGGTCGTTCAGATGTTGTTGTTAAACCAAACTCCTAGTGATCTCAGAGAAGCCACATGCTTCCCTGACTCAGAAAGACATCGCTACTCTAAGATTCGCCGAAGAAAGATAAATAGTTTGTTGTTTCTTACATGCCTAAGTGACATGTCATGAACCAAGGTTGAAAAACATAACTCCCAAGTAGTGAGACTCTCTAATCATCGTATCGCCGATCCAATATGAATTCAAGAAATCAACCACAAAGGAGTCTCTCCTAACTATAATGTATCCTGCAACTAAACTATACCACTAACACCATCCTTTAGTTAAGCTTCAATGAAGCCATGGGTGCTTCACATACCCGCAACAAGACCAACAACAAAGGAAAGAGACTGATGGGTATGAGTCAAGTATAAGAGGATTAACTAATCCAATCCATTATATGGTGGCATCAACTTCGTGAGAAGTACAAGTGGCAACAAGATTGAATCCGTGAGTGGAAGGGAGAAGGGTTGGTTTACAATCATCTATGTGAAAGCAATGAATAAGGTATAAGCATACTTAGATTGGGAAAAGAAAAATTCCTTCATTATTTGCAAAACTTGGATGCTATGAAATAGTGCAAAAAGCCTAATTCTGCCATTTCAAATTTCTTCTATAATGGATTTTACATGGTTTAAAAGTTTTGAGTCACTACCAAGAAAGGATAAGGTTATCAACATAAAGGAAAAGGATTATGAGATGGCTTCCTACTTTATCGATAGATATACATTAGGATCGTAATGGCATCTAGAGAATCCAAAGGCAATAAGAAAGCTATTTTAAGCATACCAGCTCTAGGAGCTTGCTTAAGACCATAAATAGATTTCTTAAGACAATAACTACATAGAGTTATTCTCGACATAGCCAAAAAGGTTGTTCCATGTGGATTTCTTCGTAAATCTCCACAAGAATGATTTAATATCCATTCAATTTGACCCTCCCATTTATGTGAGTGCCATGGAAAGAACAAGGATGGAATTATTTTGGCTATTTTGTGAAAAATTTTCATTATAGCTCAATTCTTTCTCACTGGGAAAATCCTTAGTAATCTATTTCTAGGTCTTTCAACACTTCTATCTAATGCATACTTTGGGCTTTGTAGGACCCATTTACATATAACAAGTTTTCTTCCTTTTAAAGAGGGTACATGATCCCAAGTATCGCTTTTCCATTAAAGAACAATACTCTTCATTCATTGTTGTATCATAATATGGATGACCTAAAGCTTCTAAAAAATGTCTTTGGATCATGAGTCTATGAAACTTGAGCCAAAGAGAAGAGGCCTGCTAGAACTGCGGAATTTGTTCTAAGATGATCTAAAGGGATTACCACAAGACCACCAATCAAGCTCCTCATGTTGAACAAACCCATCTAGAAAGCAATGGAATGTTGTTGGTTCAAAGGACTCATCTCGAGGAAGGTGAGGCAGTTAAGGTGGATTTTCATCCTCACCTGTCATCATATGAAGAAGAAATCAAAATACTTAACATAAGAAGGCATAAACGCCGAAGATGGCTCGCATGTGCCCAAGAAGGCACAATCACCAAATTAAGCTCCCAGGCCAAGATATTTTCACCAAATTTAACATCTCTTCTAATAATAATTTCATTACAATGTGGTTGAAGAAGTCTATGTTCCTTTACATCTTTATAATAACCAACAAATATATACACTTCTCACTTTAGGCTACAATGCTTCCTTTTCTCATCAAGAGCCCATGCTATACTTCAAAATACACGTAAGTGACTTACATCCGGTTTAATTTTAGCCCAAGCTTCTTCCGTTATATTTTTAAGAGCCTTGTGGGAGTGCGATTGACTATGTAATTTTCATAGTTGATTGCTCTGCCCAATACTTTATATTTAATCCCATAGATTGGATCATACACTAGCCATTTTAATGTGCTGTTCTTTTCTCCCAAAATAAATTCATTTTGTTGTGGTGTACATGGAACAATGTGTTGCATTTGATGCCCATGTAGTGTGTAACTTGTAAAATTATTGTTCACATATTCTCCATTATCTATTCTTAACCATTGAATTTGATGTCCGTGATTTTTTCTACAAGGGCCTTGTAGGGCCAAAAACTTGTCAAAAACTTCGCTCTTGGGTGCTTCCAGAAGTAAACCCAAGTACATTTGGGAAAATCATCACCTGAAAGTTTAGAAATAATTGCACCTGGTGAGAAGGAGAAGAAAGGGACCACACAAATCATCAGAACATATAAGGGGTCTGAGGCATGCCAAGAGGCACGCTTTTCAAAAATGTCCTGATGATGTTTTCCGAGAACATAATCAATACAAACACATCTCTGCATGAAACAAGAGGAAGACTAGTCCCCATCTGTGCATAACATAGTTGGTTTAATGAGCTATATTTTAGATGACCAAACCACTCAGTGCCAAAGTTTTCTCAAGTCATCGCCGTGAGCAACAAAATCGATGAAAGATGACGACCAAAAGTTGTCAAACTTCTTGTGCCAACGGTAATATCATCAACAATTCCAGCTTGCAAGAATATTAGGATCTTTTAGATCCTTGATTACAACTTGGTGAGGTGAAAACTTGCGCTTTACCAATTAATGAGTGATTTGATATACTAATAGAAGGTTACAAGAAAGACTTGGAACACATAATATATCATTGAAAATGACCATTATTTACTTGAACTGCTCCATCCTACAACATTAAGAGATCTATCAACACCAACAAATATTTCTTGGTGTTAAATTCATTTAGGGTAGAAAATATCTCCTTATCCTTAGCCATATGATAAGATGCTCGGGAATCAATAAGCCACTCATCAAAAAAGAAGTAGAAGTTAGTATTGAAGGAGAAACCAAAAGCTGAAAGTATGTCCATGAGAAGAAGAAGAAGAAGTATAACCACCACCATGTTGTGCTTCTTCTTCGTTGCTTTTAAAGCTTCCATCTTCTTGAAACATTTGGACTCATCATGACCATATTTATCACAAAAGCTGTACCGTTCCGTCATTTTCTTATTTTATATTTTGCTCCTTTGTCACCATTAGAGTCAAGCCGTCTCAGTCGGCTTGGGATCCTTATGTTGCTTGCTGTTGTAGCTGAGAATGTTGCTCTGGGACACTGGGTTTATCTTCTGGACAAATCCAAGGTTTTGTTGAGAGTGCACCAGAAAGTTGATCACCCAATGTTGTGCTTATCTTCCTCTCTAATCAGCAACACAAAGGACTCAAGGGTGGGTTTTGATCAGATTTCCCTAGAGCCCCTCATGGCATGCTAAAAGGTAGATACAAACACAAAATATGCACTATCTAGCTCAGAAAGAATATGATAGATGCAACGCTCTTCTTCCATTTCCCATCTTATATTCTTCACATAAAAATTATGAGTGTTTTAAAACTTAGATAGATAGTCTCCAATGCAACAAAAATCACTTGGAATTAAGGTTAGTACTTGATTTAACTCATGGTGCTTGAATAATATTGAGCTTACCAAACACAGATTCAAACATTTCCCAATCTTCATTGGGGTCATCACTTATTTAAAAGGTGAACCCAAATTAGGAGAGATGACATTCTCATTAGTCCACTGCAAGCCATTACCCTATTAGCCCATTTGACTTTCTATCATCATCAGTGGCTTTTTTTCCTATCCATGGTAATCTGGTACAAGACTTTATTTCTTAATAAATCTCCATATGAGATTTCCATTAGGTAATAGTTGGACAAGATATTACTTGTAGAATCCATATTAAACATGAAGATAATATGGATTTAAATACTAAAACTAATGATCTATGGAAAGATTCAAATGCAATAAAAAACACACACCGAAAATTGCATTTTGTGTGAGTTATGCCCTTTAAAAAAGGCATAAATGATAACCAAATGATCACGCGATAGTAAGTCGCTTTATGAAGTGACCCACTTTATAAAGAGAACTCTGGGATCACTTTTACAATGAAGCATTTTATAAAAGAAAAGTTGCATGCAAATAAATAACTCTAAAATAAAATATTAAATTATTATAAGATTTCACTTTTATACTTGAAGTGAAATACACTGTACAAATTGAGCATGAACTTTTTCCAAAAAGTAACAAAGAGAGACTTGAACTCGTAAGACTTCTTACTTAATAAGGCAAATTTTTAACCAAATGGTCTAACAAAACATATTACATTTTAGGAAGAGGATTTGAGGGTGTCGTTGTTGTTGTGGAGGATGACTCTTAGGGAGCTGCTAAAAAAACTCTTTTCAATAATAAGAATTTTTTTTCGCTTCACTATCAACAAGGGTTAGATCTCTGCTGGGCTTTACCTGAAGATGCATTCCTTTCTTTCCTATTTGTTTCAGGATTTTTCCGAGACGCACGTATGCCGGCAAAGATACGAGATCTTAAAGAGTAGCAAACTGGAAATAAACAATACAAACCTAAATAAAACCAAAATGATACTCGGCAAAAATTTAAACATGCGATTCAAGCTTTATACTTCCGTGATCCGGACTGGTGAATGGCCATATTCAGAAAACAGAACCTTTGGAGGAACTAAAGTGTTCTAAATGAAATGAGTGCCCTAGACAAGAATGTAATGTTCTTTCAACCTTTAAATGTGCCTTAAAATGACACAAAATGGAAATGAGACAACTCGACTTCACGATATCGATCTACAACATGAGTGAGTTAAATCAAGTTCTGATACCATGTTCGACAACACATGTATTCCAATAGAGGATGAAAACCTCATTGTCCACTCACATAATTAGATCAAATATCAACACACCCATGTTTTCATCATGCAAACCCCGACGAGAAAACATCCATGACCCCAACCAACACGCACCACTTGGAGCATTTTATTAATGCAAAGAAAAAGATTACAAAGATATTTTACAAGAGTTTCTCACAATAGATCATCGGCAACTGACCCTCCATTCTTCTTAAATAAAAGATCATGGACCAATCGGGTATTGTCACGATCAATAATGCAGATCGAGGGAGTATGAACCATCAGATTACTCTATGTTATCATATGTAGGGTCCTTTGGTCATGGTGTGCAGGTTTCTGTGTAGAGGCATTAGAATGCACTCTATTCCTTGGATCCATCTTGCCCTTTCCCTTGAGCCAATGGGCCCGACAGCCTACCACCAAGCTATCTAAAACAATCTATGCTTATAAGTAATTAAAATACCACAGAAAGCTTCAAGGGTATAATCCTTACCATCTTCCTTCTGTGCTTTCCACTTGGTTTGGAAAGTCGATATGAACACATCGAATGGTGTTCTCAAATTCATCAGGACCAACTCGATGAGTTGTCCATCCTTCTTCAGGTAGTTCTTTCTGTTGATGTTTGAACAACATCGGGAAGGCATTCTTCAATATATATATAATATGACATGATATTTATAATACAAAGTATATATATAATAAATATGTAGTTATTTATTATCCAAGGGACACATCCTTTCATGGATGGTCACCATACGTTCTATATATATGGAACACTCATCATTGTAATAATATAATCACATACAATATCATCTCTTATGAAAAATCAACATGGTATCAGAATGAGACCGGGCTTAACTCCCTCACATAAGCACTTGGGAAAATAAGAGAGATTACTTGGCGTGGTCCCTCTTCAGAGGGAGTGATGAGGTACAAATGCATTGAGGGGTAGTGGATGTCATGGGGACATGTTGTAGCTATTTGAGAGCTACCCAAGGCCTTGGATGCATTGGTTGTGAAGTCAAAGAGGTGCACATGATGAGGTGCAAATACATTGCGAGGGAGTGGATGTCATGGTGACATGTTGAAGCTATTTGAGAGCTACCCACATGCCTTGGATGCATTGGTTGTGAAATCATGTTGTACCATGGATATCCGATGAGCTCATGTGGAAACAAAGAATAACTCCCTAGTTAAGAGGGAGTGTTTAAAGTTTTTATACTTCATAAACAAGCTTTGGCATGGTGAAGAATGTCTCCCTTGTTGAGAGGGAGTGTTTATGTTTGGAAAAAATCAAGAAGACATTTTTCCACACACACACACATATGTAATACATATATATGACATGATATTTATAATACAAAGTATAAATAAATATATAATAAATTTGTAGTTATTTATTATCCAAGAGACACATCCTTTCATGGATGGTCACCATATGTTTTATATATATGGAACACTCATCATTGTAATAATATATTCACATACAATATCATATCTTATGAAAAAGCAACACTTTCCACATTTGCCCAATTTCAATTGGAGTTCCTTGACACACGCCAAATAGTCCTCCATTCTCTCAAAGGAATGAGGATCGAGAGAGATCAACTCCAATTGCATGATGTGGCTCTCGTCGACTTGGTCGAACAAGGTCTTCAACTTCTTCCAGACTTGATGAGGACAATCGATTCCACTGAGGTGAAAATGAATCTCTCGCGAGATGTGGGTCGTGATGAACCCTACAAACTCATCCTTTTTGCCATCAACCACGAACTTGGCTTGGTCGTATGTTGGATCTGGAATCATCACCTTAGTATACTGCCACAATCCTTTACTCTTCAGAATGATTTCCATAATTGATACCCATACAACATAATTTGATCCATTCATAACAATAGGATCAATCTTCGAAGCCATCTCCGATATCTAGACAGACTACTCTGTTTCAAGGTTTCAATCAACAAACCACTGACCCATGGTCAATAATACAATAGATCTGGCTCATCAAGGTTTGCAGATAACAGGTCGAGGTTTTCAAACCATCGGATTTGATACCATGTTGGGGAATAGGGTAGAACACGATATGAAACAGAGGACACAACATTGCAGATAATCGAAAAGGAAATACAAATTTCAAAAGGAGGGTGGCATCTAAAGACATCGTTACAACACTTAAGCATAGTGCATTGTGATAAAAACATCACAATGCATGCTGCACATCTTGATCTGCATGATCTGTTGCACAATCTCAATTCACATTGTTGATAATGACCTAAGGGGTCTCTTTTAATATCCTCAAGATCTAATTGATTTCCATAGAATCTGAAATATCTTATCCACATGTAATCGTCGACAGTTAGAGTTGACTCCACAAAATATTCTCCATCGAGTTGGCTCGATATGACTCGACCCGACTGCCTATGCATCCAAATCGTAGTCTATTGTTGGGTTGGTCAATCCACTTCCCGACTACATTCGACTGTAGGTCGACTATTCGACCGACATGCACGTCGACTACTCGACCAACTGGTGTGGTGTGCTGGTTGATCGCCCTACCGAATGTATCCAGATGTAGGTTGACCTCTCAACCGACTGAACCCAAGAGATGTGTGATGAACCATCAATGCTTGATGTTCCAACATTTAGCATGCACACAAAAAAGGCTTTTGATTGAAATAAGGCATTGTCTTTCAAAGAATAAATAGCTATAATTGTTGCTTCAACATATATGCTGATGTTTAATTCCACCCAAGTGATTGGATTCATTGGAAACAAACAAAGCTCCAAGTTTGGATTGTTAGATCTAGAGATCTAACATATTAATAAGGACAACCATGTTACTTATTTCCAATTTAATGACTCACTTAGGCACCAACATTGTTGAAAACCATACAACTTTTAATGGGACTGGTCATACACAAGCTAGGTCTACTCTTCTTAACTCAACAAAGGCAGACTTTCCTATTAATCCAACAATTGGTTCTTGCCTTTCTCCCTTGGAATTCCTATAACCTATAGAATCTATGTTTACCAAAATAGGATTTCCTTGCTTTGACTAACCAAAAGTGCTATGCTTCAATGTAAGCACTAGGTAGTGTACATGTCCCAAGAAAATGTAACAACAATGTTCGTTTCCTTCTTATTTTTGTAGACATAAGTCTACAAGCGTTTCTTGCAAAAAAAACACAAAACAAATCCTCTTTGTACCATGCCATAGTCCCTACCACAACTTGAAATATGGGGAAATCTAGTGACATTAGAAGCTCACATGCACTCAAAAAATAACTTAAAAAAACATGCAACAACAACAAGTGAGAGAAGAATTGTAACTTCAAGTTGTGAATTTGCAGATCGATCAAAGAGCTATATGAGAATTAGTTGCGAAAGGAGATGGATGAGAAAAGTTCAATGGAGTAATTATTGTATTGTCCGGAGATGGATGGGGGAAGTTTGATGGAGTAATCATTGTATCAACCCATACAACATGCATTCAACTAACATATTGCGTTCTTTAGTAAGTGAGACCTCGTGCATACAACATGTAGAAGGAGCTAATGTCAACCCCTTATGCCCTCCCCCTCCCCACCTTAGGCTCTAACCTAATGCATACATCAACTCTACACCACCAATGACATCCAAGATAAATCAATTTCTAGAAATCCTCAAAAAATAAAATAAATCAAATGTATAGTTGAACCATGGCCTTGGCAAATATCAGAATTTTGTATGGTTAGGTTAATAGTTCTCTGTGAATACTATATGTCCCCACATGGAGATAATAACCATGAATCATTTAGTGAAAAAATAATATATCCTACCTCACTATGGTATTAACATTTTCTTAGAGTTGTATGTGTGTTTTGTAAATCACATTGCTTTTAATTATTTCTTTTGTGATATATTCTTATTTGCAAGCTTCTTAAACTTAGTAGAATATTCTTTATTGGGGTTGTTGAATATTGAGTGATTTAAAATCCCACCTTGTCATCACATATCTTTGCTTATGTTGATGTGATAACATCCTCCTTCACTATGGTACTAACCTTACCTATGATATCATTGTCATGTCTTGTGGGCCCTCTTTGCTTGTGATTGTTATCTATGTGATGTATTGAAAGTGATTACCACAAGCTATTATTACAATGACATTTGGCTATAGTGCCATTTTGTTCCACATTAATAATTACTTTATGTGTGTCTTGGGTGTATGAGTTGTGAATAACCCACATGGATAAGAAATGTGAGATGAAGGTGATTTATGAGGCATTCCCCGACCCAATTTTTTTTCCAATGCAAACACTAGCTTTAGGGAGCAAATCCTTCAATTGATGTGATAACATCCTTCCTCACTCTAGGACTAAAACATCATAAGCGGTCTCAATGGCATGCCTTTCAAGTTATCACTACAACTCGTAACAATGTCATATCCCTATCAATGGTATCAATATCATGCACTACAAGCTATTACTACAACATATTACAATACTTATTAGTGGTATCAATATTGTGCCTTACAAGCAATAACTATAATGGTATATAGTCATCAACACACTACAAGTTATTATTACAATGGCATATCATTATTGACTTACTACAATATGCAAGCAATGCATATCGAGCTATGCAACATTTATGGCACTATATGAGTATATATACATTGTTCGAAATATGTGCATATACATCAAACCGTGCACATATACTAGCATAAATGTTGCAAAGCTTGGTGCATATTGCTTTCCAATACTAAATTGGCATATCTCAGTGATGGACCCTTAATGAATGAACATTTTGTACATAGGGCCTTGCAATTTAAACATTTATTGTGCATAGGGGCTTCATAATTTGAATATTTATTTGGTCTTCGTAAAGAGTATATTTTTGTCAATGGGGTTGTGTTGTAGTGGTGAAGATAGTGACATGTTAGGATTCCCTCGAGGTGTGAGTAGGCCATTATGGTTAGGTGCAAGGCCTAAGTGACTTTTACAAAATATTACCCTATGTTGTGGAAACTCAACAATATCGACATGCTTGTGCTAATTGTTCCTACTTTGAAAAGTGATTTATAGAATAATATTCTTATGGAAACAACTTTGTTGAAGTAAAGTGATTTGCCCCTCAAAATGTGACTTTGTTGAAATAATACCCCTTGTTGTGACAACTTCACTGAATGTAAGTGTTTGTGTTAATGGTTCACCTTTGACAAAGTAATACCTCCTCTCATGACAACTCAGGAGAACAAATGTTCTTGTGTTAATGGTTTGCCCCTCCAAAAGTGACTTGACAAAATAATACCCCATGTCGCAACAACATTGTTGAATGAATGAAAATGATTGCGTTAATGATTTTCCCTTAAAAGGTGACTTTGATAAAATAGTGCTTCTTGTCACCATAGATTAGACAAACTTAAGTGCTTGTGTTAATGGCTTGCCCCTCTAAAAGTGATTTTGATGGAATATCACCCCATGATGTGTAACGTAGTTGAATGAAAATGTTGTGTTAATTGTTCAATCCTTGAAAATTGACTATGAAGGAATAGTGTCCCCTATCATAACAACTTCTTGGACAAAAGTGCTTGTGTTATGGTTTGGATACCCACAAGAGACTTTGATGAAATAATGTCCCTTCTCATGACAACTTGGTCAAACAAAAGTGCTTTTGTTAATGATTTTCCTCTTGAAAAGTGACCGATGAAATAGTACCCCTTGTCATGTTAGCTTAGTTAAATGAAAGAGCTTATGTTAATGGCTCACCCTCGAAAAGTGACATTGGGTTGAGAATAGTGCCTCATGTTGTGATAATTTTGTTGAATGAAAGGGCCCATGTTGTAATAATTTTGTTGAATGAAAGTGCCCCTTGAAAAGTGACTTTTATGAAACAAGGCCCTATATCGTCCCAACTTAGCCAAACGAAAGTGCTCGTGTGACTTTCACAAAATCATGACCTTTGTCATGACAACTTAGCCAAACGAGAGTGCATGTGTTAATAATTCACTCCTCGAAAGGTGGTTTTGAGGGAATAATACCCCTTTTGGTAATGGCTTAGTGGAATGTAAGTGCTTTGTGTTAATGGTTTGCCCCTAAAAAAGTGACTTAGATGGAATAGTGCTCCTGATGGGGACAACCTCATTGAATAAAAGTGCTTGTATTAATGGTTCACCCCTTGAAAAGTGATGACGATTATATCACACCCGTTGTTGTGGTAGGTTGGCCAAATAAAAAATATTTGTGTAGAATAGATTAATCTTATAATAAAAAAATACTCTTTTTGACATAATTTCAAAAATAACATTCATTAAACAAATTGATATGATCAAAGTTTCACCATAATCAAATTTTCATAAATAATATAATTTTTAATATGAAAATTATACACAATGTAGATAGCCCATCATTATCTTAATAAAATGCAATGGAATTATCTTAAAAAAAAAATGCAATAGGAAAGCCCTTTTGAAAAGGTTTTCTTAAAACAGTATTGAAGAATTGCATGGTGCATATGACCCGCCTAACTTTTATTCCAATAAATTTTGGCCACTTCTAAGTCGACCCTTATATCCTCAAAATTTATCCTCAAAATTTTGATTAAAAGTTCAGATCTATAAAATCTTAAACCTTTAACCTTCTTGTTTCGTTGGATGCCCACACATCAAGTGTTGTCTGCTACATGAATAAAGAGCACCATACTTGTGATGATGGTTCACTCCTGAGGATTACCTCCTCTGTCCCATAAAGCCAATCACAATCTTACACGTTACATCCGTATCCCTTTCATTAATACATACAAGAGAATCCAGGATTTTCTCACGTGTCGGCACGGACGAGCTGGAGGTTCGGCTCTAGGCTCGTTCCGAGACTCAGCCCTGTATTTATCCGCCACACAAAAATCATTGCAAGCCACGGTCCAGACTCGTCATCACATTGACTTCTCGCTGAAAAAGCAAAACAAAACAAACAACAGGGATCGATATCGAACACTTGAGTTAGACTGTAGGAATTACCAGTGCCAGAGGGCGACGAGGGGTTTCGAAGTTGGGTCGGGGAATATTTGCGAAAATGCATTTTCATGCAAAGTCGGAGTCGGAGGTGACGAGCATGGGGGCATCGTCATCATCGACGCCGCGGCGGCCTCTCTACTTTGTGCAGAGCCCGACGTCGAGGGAGTCGTTGCCCGATGGCGACAAGACGCCCTTCTCCGTTCACTCCGCTAATTTCACTCCGCTCGGCTCGCCCTCGCACCGGTCGGTGTCGGCGTCGGTGTCGGGGCGACACTCTAGGACTTCGTCGGGCACCCATTTTTGGAGCAAGGTCATCCCCGACGAAAGCCACAGTAGGACTAAATGGCCTCATGCCAATGCCATCGCAGAAGAAGCGTTCCGCGACGATAATTCCGACGGGAGAAAGATCTCGCCGCGTCGCTGTCATATCGTGCTCTTTGTATTGTGTTTTGCTTTGCTTTTTGCCGTATTTTGTCTGGCACTGTGGGGCGCCAGCCGTCCGTACAAGCCCAAGGTTATCCTGAAGGTTGGTGTTTTTATGTTGTGAAAGGAGAAGTCCTCGATTCGATTCCCAGGTAGGTTGTTAACTGCTTTTATTTGGTTGGCAGAGTATTGTCTTCAGCGACTTCCATGTTTACGAGGGAGCTGATGAGACTGGTGTGCCCACGATTATGGTGTCAGCGAATTCCACTCTAAAGCTCAGCGTCTACAATCCTGCCAAGTTTTTTGGAATTCATGTGGTCTCCACTCCTGTGAATCTCATGTACAACGAGCTGTCGGTTGCTACGGGTCAGGTCAGTAGAAAAGGCTTGAATTTTGTACTTTGATTTCAGAACTTGCATTCCCACTATTGGAAAATCACAAGTTATTTTTTGGTTTATCATGGTACATTGTGTTCCACCAGCTACACTTTGGCTTAGGCCTTCTAGCCACCACCAATCAACCACAATACACTTTGGCTTAGGCCTTCTAGCCACCACCAATCAACCACAATACTTGGTTTTAATACCATGTTGAAAATTGGACAGGCCAGTGCATAAGTTTTGTCCCTCTTAGATTTCTTTTTATTGTGGGCAAGCACCTCATCCATACCACATTGATGAATTGTATAGAAGATTCATTGGGAACAATATTAATGGATGCATTTTATAGAAGAGGAATTATTGTGATCTATATTAATGGATATCCAAGTTTCTGGTAAAAATTGGACTGGCTGGCAGGCTGCTCTACTATACCACTGAGCTACATGCCCTTTTCATGACAGGCAACCTTTACCATGTTGAAAATTGGACAGGCTGGGAATCATTCAATCAAGGTGTGGATTGCATCTTTGCCCTTTTCATGACAGGCAACCTTTACCATGTTGAAAATTGGACAGGTTGGGAATCATTCAATCAAGGTGTGGATTGCATCTTTTACGATAGGCACCCTTTACCAACCAACTACTAAACTCGGCTCTAGTAACATATTAATGAACTGTAGAGAAGAAGATTCATTGGGACCTATATGAATGGATGCATTGTATAGAAGAGAATTCATCGTGACTTAGATTAAGGGATATCCAAATTTTTGGTATAAATTGGACTGGCTGGTAGGCTGCTCAACCATACCACTGAGCTGCATGCCCTTTTCATGACAGGAACCCTTTACTACGTTGAAGATTGGATAGGCTGGGAATGAAGGGGATTGCATTTTGCACACTTTACCAATCAACCACTACACCTGGCTCTAATACCATATGCAAAATTGAATAAGGTAGGAATCGAATCCAGGACCTGACCCTGGCCATTGCTCATGACAGGCACCCTTGACCAGTTTGACATCAAGGTGCGGATTGCTATCTTCCACAGCGCCTCTCAAGCCACGCTTTGGCTTAGGCCTTCTAGCCACCACCTATCAATCACAATATCTGGTTCTAATACCATATGCTAAATTGAACAGGGTAGGAACTGAATCCAGGACCTGCCCCTGGCCATTGCTCATGACAGGCACCCTTGACCAGTTTGACATCAAGGTGTGGATTGATATCTTCCACAGCACCTCTCAAGCCACACTTTGGCTTAGGCCTTCCAGCCACCACCAATCAATCACAATACCTGGTTTTAATATCATGTTGAAAGTTGGAGGCACTAGTACACAAGTTTAGTCCCTCTTATATTTCTTTTTAATGTGGGCAAAGGCACCTCATCCATACCACATTGATGAATTGTATAAATGAAGATTCATTGGGACCTATATGAATGGATGCGTTGTTTAGAAGAGGATTAATTGTGATCTAGATTAATGGATATCCAAGTTTCTGGTAAAAAATGGACTCGCTGGTAGGCTGCTCAACCATGCAATGAGCTACATTACATGCCTTCTTCATGACAGGCACCCTTTACCACGTTGAAAATTGGATAAGCTGGGAAGGCACCCTTTACCACGTTGAAAATTGGATAAGCTGGGAATCAAGGGGTGGATTGCATTTTGCATCCTTTACCAATCAACCACTACACCTGGCTCTAATACCATATGCAAAATTGAACAGGGTAGGAATCGAATCCAGGACCTGTCCCTGGCCATTGCTCATGACAGGCACCCTTGACCAGTTTGACATCAAGGTGTGGATTGCTATCTTACACATTGCCTCTCAAGCCACACTTTGGCTTAGGCCTTCTAGCCACCACCTATCAATCACAATATCTGGTTCTAATACCATATGCTAAATTGAACAGGGTAGGAACCCAATCCAGGACCTGCCCTCATATATATATATATATATATATATATTAAATTTTAACATATTAAAAAATATTGTAATA
>SNQJ01S0095269.1:8215-31767 GCA_010110895.2 Picea sitchensis | reverse complement strand
CCCTTCGATTATAATTGAATGAGATGTGGAGTTCGGTGGAGAATGGTAAGAATGCTACAATGAGAAGAATATATTTTGAATACGGTCAACCCAACAGCTCGCACTGAACACCACCTAATTGGACTCGTCACTACTTTTTCTAATTCAATTTCATGCAAATATGAGCAGTAAGCTACACATTGTAGCAGTCGTTGTTTGGTTGATAAGGGGCGATACGTCACCATGGCAATCCCGCCATAACCGGTAGTTGTTGTCAGCTTTATCAATACAGTATATTCTGCATTGCTCTTGGAAAGTTCTAAAGCAATGACGAAATCAGCAGGTAAGAGATGCCTGTAATTAAAATCGTTATCTCATTTAGTATCATCTTGCCTCATCTCTATTTGCAGTATTCATGGAGAAGTAGAGAATATGGAAGCCTTCTTCTGAATTGCATTGAATTGTCACCAAACATATTAATACAAATTTATATAAATGCAGCTAAAATTACTTAACTTTTAACATTTAATTCTTAATTACGTATTGTTTATATGGATGAGTGCTCTCAAATAAACTAGATGCTTGGCTATAGTTATGGTAGTCCACTTTGGCGTTTAGATTTTTGTTAGAGTTTCTATTATGTCACACGTTTTGCTAGAATTTCTATTATGTTACAATCTTGATCTGAAGCGATCATGATTTGTCTTTTTAAAAAACCCAACCCTCAACACTGCACCGCCATTTCAAGGTGTTAGAGTCCGTTGTGAGAGGAAGTTGAGAGACTTTGAGGGATTACGGATGGGAGGGTTGGCCAAGAAATCAATATGCTACAGGAAGCTCTCACCAACTCATCTTTGTTAATTTTTCATCTTACTATGGAATGGATTTTATTCCTTCCTAGGTTTTAGTAGGTACATCTCAACCCTCAGCAGTGCACAGCCAATTCAAGATGTTAGAGGTTGTGAGAGGAAGTTCAGAGACTTTGAGGGCTTACAGATGGGAGGGCTGACAAGAAATCAATATGCTACAGGAAGATCTCACCAACTCATCGTTCAGGATCGAATGGATTTTATTGATTCCTAGGTTTTTAGTACATATATATCATAATTGTTAGTATTAGTATTAGCCTTGGCAGATCATAAACATATTTCAAAAAGATCCCAAACTAGAGGCGGGTAGCTTAATTTGATTTCCCATTGCATGTCATCCTTTCACCTTGAATGAATTGAGGGCATTGTGATTGTCGTCTAACTTCATTGTTGTTCAAAGGAGTCATCATATGTGCGCTACAAGTGCAGATATGCATGCATCTCGATCTCCAATCCCAGTGTTGTAACCCTGTTGTTGTTCAAAGTAATAATCAAATTTGTGTTGTTGTCATTGTTTAAATAAGTCATCAAATCTGTGTTGCAAGTCAAGATATTCATGCATCTCGATCTCCAATCCCAACGTCGCTACCATGATGTTGTTCCAAGGAATAATCAAATGTGTGTTTCAAGTCCACAATAGCATGCATTTGCATCTCGGTCTCCAATCCTCTTCTTCGCCTCTGAGTTTTTCTACTATCTAAGAACCATTTTAGATTTGATCTTTTCCCTCGTTTAACCATTTTTCTTTGAAAACTCAAATGAATAATTTAATTTCATTGGATACTCTATTATGCATTGTACCAAACAGACCTGTCGTTGCTCCTGAATTTGGATAACCAATCTAGCTCAATTGAAAATAGCATAGATGATGATTTCACTTCACACTAGAAAACAAAATACGTTTCTTTTCAAATTCTTTCTCACTTGTAAACCTCAACTCATTATTGTACACCCTAGCTCATGGACGTTTAGCATAACTGTATCTAAAACACAATATGCTATAACATTTCATGTATTTTCGGATATGGTTATTTTAAGGCTAAAAATATTATATGCTCAAAATCATTGGGGAATAAAAAATTAAACTATCATGCAAAATATGGATAATATTACAAATATTATCACTTCTAAATTTAAGGAGAATATGTGGTGTGATAAAGAATTAGTGGATAAAAGGAAATTAAGTTATTACAAGGAAGTGTTCAATCCTAATTTAGAAAATCAAAATTACCTCTCAATTTTGAGAAGTACAAAGATGAAAATCAACATTGCTATGCTAAAATAAGAACAAACTCTCATGAGAATATTTTGTTTTCAAGTATTTTTTTTAAAAAGACAACTTGATATTAAAGTTTTGATTTTAAATATATTGAGGATGAAAAATTAAGTTTATTCACTTTTCAAGTTGCTTGGAAATACACATGGTAATATACCACATACCTCAAATATGAGCATATGTCACTAAATCCTCACTTCTATTAAGAAACAAATTTCAAATTTTCTTTATTTCAACCTATTAACAACATATATTCCATGCATAATTAAAATAGTTATACCACCACATAATTAACATAATTAACCACATAGTAAACATCATAAACACCTTTATTTTAATGAAAATCACCAACTCGTTGCAAACCTCAGACGTTTCTCCCATCCATAGATTATGGTGTTCATTCACTCTCAACAACAGGTCACCCCAGAGATGAGGATATGTCTCCACGAGGGAAAAGGGTACATAATCTAATCTAAGGTCCAACATCACATAATATTGGGACAAGACCAATGGAACCAACTCCAGCAACAGTTCCACCTCACATCCTTTCATACCCCACAACCAGTCTCACCCCAGAAAGTGCACCCTTTCACTATTTCACAGTCCTTTGGCTATACCCCTTCCCTTCTAGGGATTCAACAATAGGCCAATTAGGAAGTCTCATATCTCTATGACACTTTGAACACTAGACTACTCTAAATATTTATGGCACCCACTGGGCCAACACATAGGGAAACCTATTCCATTCTCTCACTTAAGGATAATTGTTCCATGGGCTTGACAACCTGATTCTTCAAACACAAACCACCAAAGGATTTACTAAGTTACAATTCCAGAGCATTACAACAACTCCTCATTTCTCACTCTCCAGGAAAAAGTCGGAATGATTGAATTGAAGAATGGAATGAATGAGAATTACACTAAAGACCCCCTTTAAATATGCATGTGCTATTTTTTATACATGAAACTCAAAGAAATACCTTTTCCTCTACTTTGTAATTCGTTCCTCCACTTAGGAACTTAGGATAAAACCATATCATAACATTTATGACTTTAGGAATATATTATTATATTCCTTTGGTTTAAGTGCCTTTGACTTTTCGCCATTTCCTTATATCCTAGTCCCCTTTCCCTCTCATGGTTTCCTACACCCCCATACTCTTTCATTTGACTTGGTCTACAATGGTGATGTATTTTATTAATATATATCCAAGTGATTACAATTTACATTTGTCAAGCTCGTTGGTCTTTGAATATATAGGCTCCCTTGCCTAAATCACATAAGCACTCTGGCCTCAAAAAAATATAAACATAGGTATGAAGGCTCCAAAATACCTATATGCACATGGGCACACAAGCCCCACCCATCTTATCTTTCCATCCTATAAAGAATATCTACATTTACAATCTAGGAGTATTACATTCCCCTCCCCCTTATTTATTCATTGTTCTTGATGCATTTATATATACATGTACAATGAAAATTATTCAAAAATCTCCAAAAGGATGTGGGTGCTCCTCACTCTTGTCATGTGCTTTCTCTCATGTTGCATCCTCAGGACCATAGCAGGTCCACTGTACTTTTACAAGCTTGATGGCTCAATTTTAGAGAATTTTGACCTTCATGTCCAATATGAACAATCATTGGAGTTAGGTATCACCCTTGTGCTCCCCCTTGATCACATTCCAATCAATTACATGATTAACATCAGACACATAATTTTAAGAAAACATACATGGAATACATTATGAATGCATATGGATGCAGTTAGTGTAAGCATTAGACACATATTATTTAAGATAACACACATGGAATACATTATGAATGCATATGGATGCAGTTAGTGCAAGCATGTATGCAATATGACCAATCCTCTCTAGGATTTCGAATAGTCCACAATATCTTGGTGTGAATTTTGGGAAACTTACAATTTCAATGAAGTATTCTTATCCTTTAATTTCATGAAGACATTCTTACCCACTTTTAATTCTTTGTGGGTTCTTCCTTTTTCTACATAAATTTTTTGCATGTCTTGTGCATCCTTTAAATTTTGTTTTTTTTTCACCATCTATTCTTCCATTTCCATGAGAAATTCCAACCCAACCACTTATTTTCCTCCTGGATTGTCCCATCTCACTAGCGTGTTGTACTTTATATCATATAATGATTCAAATGGGATCATATTTTAAGATGTTTGATACCAGTTATTATAAGAAAATTCAACTAAATGTAGATCATCTTCCCATTTTGATGGGTAGCTTAGAAATAAAGTCAATTGTTACAACTTAGAAATAAAGTCAATTGTTACAACTTCCCATGTCCACTCAGGAATAAGCAATGGTTGTAGCAACCTAGCTAGATTACTATGATTAGCCTTTAACTTCTGACATTCTAGACATATGGCTATATAATCATACACCTCTTTCTTCATACCTAGCCAAAAGTATTGACTCTTTATAGTTGCAATTGTTTTCTAGTATCCTAGGTTCCCAACATAAGACACATTATGCATTTATCTCAAAACTGTATTTTTCATCTCTTGAGAATCAGGCACAAATACCTTGCCCATGTACCTCAGGATTTCATCCTCTCTCAACTCGTAGTCTTTAATTTTCTATTGGAAATGACCTTGTTGTAATGTTTCTTTTGTTTGCAAATAATCCTGATATGATTTTGCAGCTTCCAACATTTTGTCGATTAAACTAGATATGTACATGCTAATGGTTTTTGCATGCATGTCATGCACTCTCCTGCTAAGTGCATAAACCACCTTATTCTCTTTTACTTTGATATGATGTATATTAAAGTCATACTCACTGACGAATTCTAGCCATATAATTTTTCTGAAATTCAAAGTTGGATATCGAAACAAATATTTCAAATCACTATGGTCTGTCCTCACTCAAATATATTTTCCATAAGCTAATGCCTCCACATATTTAAGGAATGAGATATAGATTCCAATTATAAATCATGTGTGGCATAATGTCTCTTATTATCTTTTAACATCCTTGACTCATAACATATCACATGTCCATTTTGGGTAAGGACTCCACCAAGCCCTTCCTTTCATGAATTAGTGCACACAATACAATTCTTATTCTCATCAACAATCTTCAATATTGGTGCACTTGTCAATAAATTCTTCAAGCATTGAAAACTTTTTTCACATTCATAAGTACATTCGAGCTTCACGCCCTTATTTTTAAAAGAAGTTATTGGATTAACAATTATTGATAATCCTTCAATAAATATTCTATAATAACCTCCAAGTCCCATGAACGATATCACCTCTAAGAAATTATTTGGTGTTGGCCATCCTTTGATGGATTCTATATTCTCATGGTCCACTGTTATCCCTTCCTCTAAAATCATATGGCCCAAACAATGCATCTTCCTCTGATAAAATAATCACTTTCACATCCTGGGATACATATGATGCTCCCTCAATACCTATAGCACCATCCTCAAGTGTCGTGCGTTCTCTTCTTTAGACTTAGAGTAGATAAGTATGTCATACAATAACACATTTACAAACTTATCCAAGTAATTTTTGAAAATAACATTCATCAAACACATGAAGACAGTTGGTGCATTTTACAACCCAAATGGTGCCACTACAAACTAATAATGGCCATACCTTGTTCTAAAATTGTTAATATCTTCTTTGTTAATTTTCACCCGATGATAGCCTGACCTAAGATCAATCTTGAAGAATATATTTTCTTCTTTAAGCTGATAAAAAATATCATATATCCTTGGAAAAGGATACTTGTTCTTTATGGTCACCTTATTTAGTTGCCTAAGATAAATTTAGATACTCAAGGTTCCATCCCTATTATTCACCAAGAGGAGTGGGGCACCCCAAGGTGACACAATTGAGTGTATATACCCCTTCTTTAAAAGTTATTTAGGCTGCATTTGCAATTATTTCAGCTCTAGTGTACTCATCCTATAGAAAATCTTAGACACTAGGGAAGATCCATGCACCAAATTAATGAAGAAATCAATATCTCTCTTTTGTGGAAACCCCAATATATCTTGAAATGCATCCTCGTAATAATTCAATACTAAATGATATTCAATACTTTTAACTTTGTCCTTATATGCCTCTTCCATATGGGCTACATAAATTTGACATCCTTTCCTGAAGCTTCTTTTCAACTGCAAGGATGAAATTTCTTTAATAGAGACTGCCATTAGAGTACCCTGAACACTTATCAATTTCCCTTACCCATCCAAACAAATGAATGTATTTTTGTAACAATCTAGGATATCATAATGCTTATCCAACCAATCCATACCAATTAGGAAATCATATGAACCTAAAGGTATAATATTCAAATATGCATTTTGTGTTGATTTTGTTCATGTCCATTGGAAAAATATTAATCAACTCATTGATTATTCATTTAGCTCCTATGGCTAGCTTAACCAACCAAGATTTCCCATGTTTTATTCTTTTCAAATTAAATCTCTCAACAATATTAAGATCAATGTAACTTTGGCTAGATCCATAATCAGTTAAAATGGCTATGTGATTATTATCAATATTAATGATCCAGGTGGATATTGGTGGCCACCCACCTTTTCCGATTGGCTTAAAACAATTTTCTGGCAATTTACTATTTTTTAGCAGTTTTTAACTTCCGGGGCCATTTTGAGGGCCCATATGAAGGTTTTTCGAGATCGAGGTTCTCAATGATAGCCAAAGGAATAATTGAACCCCCAAAATTAATATCCTTGATAATACCTTTCCAACGAGCTATCACACGCCTAAAACAGAGATTGTATGCAAAAGTTACAACCCTGGCAAGTTGATGTACTCACTTACCCAAACGAGGCCCACATGAATTTTGGTGTTTCATCTCCTAGGGTTAGGTTTTTGGATGTCTAGGGTTTTTGGAATTCCTATTTATTGTAAAAATGCCTTCAAAGTCTCATTATAACCATATTCTTGCGAATGTGAGTAGCCGTCACATCTCTTCTCAGAGATAAACTGCCACCATTCTAGCGAGTCTTTCACTCTGTACTTTTATAGTCTATGTACATTTATTTCATTAATAGAAATAATGTATTACTATATATATGTGTTTATGGTTTCATATCTGATACATTTATGTTATCTTATTGAATATCTGCGATATCTCTGTGCATTTATTTATTATATCTTCGTTGCATTTCGTGCCGAAAATAATCCAGATTAGTGGTATCAGAGCAGCCTGTTCTTGATCATTTTTTCAGTGCATGTCCCCAAAGAGGTCCAAGTATAGCAAGTTGGGTCTCGAGCTTGTCTCTCTTGAAGAAAATCACTCTCGCACACCCAAGAGACCCTCAATGGCAAAAGAAAAGAAAAATGATGGAGCAGACGATCCTATCAATCTGTTGCTTGAGCAAGCTCTCACGCGACAGAGGGACGAAATGACGGAGAATTTTTCCCACATCCTTCAACGCCTGTAGATAACAACAAGCGCATATTCATCAAGAGACCACTTTGGAGGCACCTCGCCTTTCAAGATACAAGTTAATTTTGATATTCCTATATTTGAAGGACAGATAGATGCAGAAGCCCTAGAAAAACGGTTAACTCTGCTAGAAGGTTATTTCTCTGTTCACAATTTTTCTGACAAAGAAAAGATCACCATCGCACTCCTTAAAGCTCTCTCTCATGTCAAACATTGGTGGGAAACTTACTTGGAGCAAAGTTCCATAGAGGAGTCTGGAATATACGAGGCCGATCCCACTTGGGATTTTTGTGTGGATGCGGTAAAGGAACAATATTACCCTGTTGGCAACTATGAGGACTAGTATATGAGATGGACCACACTGCGACAAGAGAGGGGCCAAGCAGTTTCGGAGTTCACCAATACCTTCCATACCTTACGCACCAAGCCGGGTATCAAAGACTCTGAGACACATTTGGTTATGAAATACCATGGGGATCTACACAGATACATCCAAACTGAAATGGATTTTCTAGACATCTTATCACTCGGTGTTCCGTATCGATATGCTGTTAAAAATGAGTAGAAATTGAAGAACCAGAACAAATCGAAGTTTGGGTCTGCAAATCCGCAACAACCGAAGTATGACAGAGACAGCCCTAACAAACAGTCTCCTGAAAACTAGTCCAAGACACGAAAAAAGAAGGGTCATGGGAAGACAAAGAAGGACACCGGAAAATGGTGCAAGTTCCACAAAAGCCCTTGGCACAACACTGATGAATGTCACTCAAAACAATCATTAGTTTCCAAGATCAAAGACAAAGAGCCGAACCCTGATTCAGAATTTGATTCTGAAAATAATGGTAAAAGATAGATCATTGACGTGGACCCCACTGCTATTGTCGCGACCGCAACAATTCAACCAGAAGAACCAACAGATACTGAAGAGGGGGAGCGACTTTTTCATTCACAGATGTGGGTGAAGGGGACCCTATTACATTTTTTTGTTGATAGCGAAGGCTAGAAGAGCCTCATCTCAGCAGAGGTCATCAAACTGTTGGGATTGTCGACAACACCACACCCGCAACCATACAACATCGAGTGGCTTCACCAAGGACGAGATCTCCATGTCAACCAATAATATCGATTGTCATACAACATCCAACCCTTCAAGGATGAGGTACTATGTGATGTTGCCCCACTGGATGTCTCTGATGTTCTTTTGGGCCAACCATATATGTGGAAACGCCATGCTATTTATGAGTCTCAACCCCGTAGTGTCATTATTTCTCTGGGGATCATCTCTACAGAATACCAGAGGTAGATCCAACTACTTTTCCACCTAAAAAACACCAGAAGGTAGTATCTCATACTGCAAAATTTAGCTTCTTCACAATCTGTTCAAAAGGAGAACAGAAGGACATTGCAACCACTACAGCCTCGCCCCAAGCACCTTATATCAAACAGAAGCAAGTCGACAAGGTTGCAACAAAGCACAAAGATTCATTCTGCATATCATCCTCTCATGTATCTTTACTTGTTGAATGACCTCAGCCTCAACAGGTTCAGGAAAAAATTCCACAAACTGAGCAACACGACGTCTCCAGTAAGGCAAGCAACTCACCAAGATGCAGATACAGCAAACGCTTTTCCCTCTCCCCCAGGAACTCAATGCAATGGATAACATTTATTCTTAAGGAGGTAGGATTGATCTAGGTGGATATCGGTGGCCACCCACATTTTTTGACTGGCTCAAAATAGTTTTCTGGCAATTTTGACAATTTACTATTTTTTAGCAGTTTTTAACTTCAGGGGCCATTTTGAGGGCCCAAATGAAGTTTTTTTTTTCGAGATATAGGTTCTCAACGATAGCCAAAGGCACATTTGAGCCCCCAAAATGAATCTCCTCGAAAATACCTTTCCAACGAGCTATCACATGCGTAAAACGGAGATTGTATGCAAAAGTTACGACCCCGAGAAGTTGATGTACTCACTTACCCAAACGGGGCCCAGATGACTTTTGGCGCTTCATCTCCTAGGGTTAGGCTTTCAGATGTCTAGGGTTTTTGGCATTCCTGTTTATTGTAAAAATACCTTCAGAGGCTCGTTGTAACCATCTTCTTATGAATGCGAGTAGCCGTCACTTCTCTTCTCAGAGATAAGTTGCCACCATTCTAGCGAGTCTTTCACTCTGTACTTTTACAGTCTTTGTACATTTCTTTCATTAATAGAAATCATGTATTACTGTATATCTGTGTTTATGGTTGCATCTATGATACATTTATGTTATCTTATTGAATATCTGTGATATCTCTATGCATTTCTTAATTATATCTCCGCTGCATTTCAAGCCAAAAATAATCAGGATCAATTACCTTCTACCTCATTCATGATATTGATATGTTTCTTGCTTGATCACCAAGGCTACGTAAGTACTTGGCATGATTTTTCCTCTGTATTCAATTGTATAATATTGTTGTACATTATGAACATTCCTCATTCTTTCTTCTATGTGAGGGAAATCTTTATAAATATGGTTTCCCTCACATACCCAACATTTTATGGGTTGTTGCCTTGTCCTTTTTACCAATGATTATGTCATTTTGGGATAATGTTAATATGGTAATCCCTGAGAACTATTTATGAATATTAGTATCTTGTACCCTTTATTTATCTTCTCCTTCTCACTTTTCTTCTTTTCAACCGATGCTCTCTGAAAGGTTGATCATAAAAGAACTTGGCTCTCCTTATTCCTTCATCCAATGTCTTTGGATCATTATACTATATATAATCACTAAATATTGAAGGTATCCCACTTAGGGATCTTGTAACATCCTACTCTTGCGCACACCTGATTGTACTTATTTTTTGAGGACACTTGCATGCAAGTGATCCTATTCATTATATGATTGATTGTTTCTCTTATGGATTATGATGATGTTGGGGATATGATGATATGTTATTTGATTATATTTGTATCAACGAGTTCTATTGACTAGTTTCTCCTGAGTGTGCAGGACTCTGGACCGATTGACGATGTCAATGGAAACGATGGGCCTCCTTGGACTCCAGATCGATTCAGGGAGTGGATTGTTTATGATTTGAGTATTTTTGTTATTACATATGTGAATTATGACTGGTATATTATGATGTTGATTTTGGATGCCTGACATGTTTCATTGATGGATGCAAGCTAACGATAGCTTGCTAATCAGACTCACATTTGGAGTAAAGGGGTCATGCACGAAAAGTAAAGATATTGAGGATAGTTGTGGCAATAGCCCTGCCACAACCTACTAGCACGCACGTCGTGGCTCAAACTGTAGGTTAACAATGACCTAGTTTGAGATATCCACAATGTCGTTAGGGAATACTTAGAAATTTGCTCACGAAGATTCTAAGGGGCACACAATAAGGCAAGATATGTATTCCTTAGAGGCCCTTAGTCTCCCACAAGGTCACCTGATGGAGTATTGAGTCCAAGGTTTCAATGTCTACCAAAATTAGTCAAAAGGTGAGTGGAAGCCTTGGAGAACCTAGTGTTTCTTGAAGGGCACATCGCATAAATGAAACATGAATTCAAGCGAGTGACATCCTTGGAGAATGTAGTGCGTCTTGAAGGACACGTCACGGTTTTTAACACTAGTGAGTCACTGAACCTAGGTACCTAGAAAACAATATCTCATTTTGACTTGGTTAGCCTTAAAATAAATGTTGCATGAGTAAAGTTTAATAATTATAAAATTTCCCTTAAAAACGATTTTGCTAAGACTAGTTGAAATTAGAGCATAGGTCTAATTGGGGTATAATGACTAAAACTAATTAATCTATTAATAAAGGTGGGGATGAAGAAAAGTCAAATATAAAAATTTAAACGAGAAAGAATTTATCCAAAAAAATTTAATTGTTGGCTATGTACAAAACTTACTAATTTAGAACTTAGACCAAAAGGGAAAACTTAAATACAAAAGGAATGTGTAACATAGAAGGTATCTAGTATAGAGAACATTCCTAAAATGAACTCAAATAAGTTTTAAGAAAGGCATCAGTCATTAAGGGAATGTCAGGGAATAAAGGCACAACGATGAGCGTTTTTAGGAATGCTTTTAGGTGGGTGAAGGAAATTGGATAATTAATTTAATTAATTAAATGAATTTCTAGTGAAACTAAGGGATCGGGTGACAAGTGTATGGGGGAGAATTTTCCTAATAAAATTTTAATAAAAACAGTTTAATGTGCATTTTGGAAACTAGTCACTAAGAGAACTCTATAAAAGAAATGGCGGAGGAGGGGAATGGATCACGTCTAGAATGCGTAAGGTTATCCTATCGGATTTTACTCTTGAATGATTTTTCTTCTGGGAGTTGGGATACCCAACTTGAATAGAGAGTGGTGCCTCGATCTTGTGAGGCCAGCTGGGAGATAGATTTCTCTAGTTTGTGTGTGTGACCCCTTTGCGGCTCGGGGGGCTCAGGGGAAAGAAGAGTAACCCTAGCACTGGCTGAGAGGTACTGGTGAGGTCTCAATAGGTAGAAAGCAAGAGCTAGATGGAATGCAAGCATGGGACAACAACTTTGGATTCTTCTCCTTCGGTTACGGTATGCAGGTGTAATTTTGCATTGGTAAATTAGTTAAATTTTTTCTATATATGAATATCGATATTGATGAATATTGTATTGAATTTCTCGAACAATAGTTGGTAATTATAATTCAGTTGAAATTTATTCCATCTTATATTTAGTTCTGTTGCAAATACAAATTGGAATTAGAATTTCAGTTGCAATATTAATTAAGAATATAATTTCGTTGAAATTATATGACAGTTAAATTATAATTTAGTTTTAAACTCATTTTTGAAATTATATTCCTAACTCTAATTCCAATAAATAGATATTATAATATCTATCACAGTTGTTTGCGAGAATATCTACCAGGCCATGAATTAGGTCCATACACTATCTACCAGCAAGGAAGCCTCCTCTGTCTAGTAAGACATTCTTGAGGCCCCATATGATTTTTTTCTGCTTCTTCGTTTTTATTTACCTAGAGACTAATATTCACACCTTAACCTCTGTGCATTCTTTCCTCTTTTCTCATTTATGCTCATACCCTTATGGTGCCTAGAACCTCTGCATTTTTTTGGGTTTTCATTTTGCACTCAGACTCGTTTGTGCCTAGGACATAATTTACTTCTGGAATGTTTCCTTTCGTTCTACCCAATTTGAAAGGACCCTAAATTTCCCCCAGACAGTAATAAGTATTTATTAATGAAGAAGGGGCTATGGACAATAATCAAAGAATCATAGTAAGAGTAGTAAAGGCTATAGAAGGGAATATAATAACTACTGGGATGATCTCTAAAATGGTAAATAAAAGAGAAGCTCAAGATATATTGAAGACATGACTGCAAAGATCAGAAATTTAAGATCTTTATTTAAGATTAGGAGATGAGGACATAAACTTATTGCAATCGACAGGACAATATCCAGTGTCTCATTTGCACACGAATCTACTAATAGTCTCATGTATCTGCAAGGACTAGAAGAACAAGTCGACCAAGTTGTCATTCCAACTGCAATATTAGAATCAATCAAGACAATCTATCAGTGCCATCCTCTGACTGAGGAAAGGAAAATCATTTCTATGATATGGATGTTGACCTAGATAATACCGTGTATGACTACCCAGACAATTTTGGAAATTGTTACAAAGATGTTTGGACTCTGAAAAATATTTTTCTGAATAGACTGAAGAGAACGAAGGTTCGTCGGAGACTCAATGAATGTAAGAGAAATGCACTACCAAATTTCACTTAATGTTTACAGGGTTAATGATGGAAAATAATTGACAATTCCTTTCAGGTAATATGTCCATAGTCAAACCAAGGCCTCCATAACTTGTATTAATCCCCTTTAGAATGTGTGTGTGTGTGTGAAGATAGGTTTTGGAGTCCGTCAGATCTTTGGATGCTATAATTATATAATATAGGTAACTGAGATAAATCTTTCAGAGAATCGATGACTTGTTTTAATCTATATGTTTCCTTTCCCTAGTGATTTGACAATATTCCTCGGAGCATCGATAGTCTTCTTCCTTAGAGCCTAGAATGATTGTGTCCCTTTGCATTGACAATTATCCCCGACGAATTTACCTCCTACCTCAGCGGATTCATAGACACCCTCCTGTTGTGTTTAGGCGTGTACCTCAACAAAATTGGGGTGCTAATCCCAACGTTTTCTTTCTAATTTTTTTCAGTTTAAATTTTACAAAAACGGGATTAGGTTATTGAATGGTTGATTCATTTTTTATATTAGCAAGTTGTTGATTGCAAATCAGTGTGATTTTAATATTTTAGTTGAATGAGAAAATGGGAGTTACAACTTAAAAAGTCGTAATCAATATAAACTGTTGGTGAGAATCTAAGTGACCATGTGAGTCATTGCATTAAAAACTAAAACCAAGAATCTGATCCACAACTAGATACGAATCTTTGCACAAAAACTAAAAGCCGATTTATTCGGTTAGATGAAAAAGGCAAAAAAAACAATATGGACGAGACCGTTAGTTGAAAAAGCTAAAAACTAAATTAAGATGTTAACCCAAGTTGTTAAATGAAGAAGAAAATTTACTCTATGGACAATTAGCTTTACGTTAAGGTTAACAAGTGGAAATTTCAGTTTAAATGCAACGCAAGGAAATTTCACATAATTTCAATGCCATGGAAAATTTATCTATCTATACTTTTTTTGAAATCCATTCCACTTGCTGGTTGAATGCCATTCTTAAAATGTAAGAGTGATAAAATAATAAAATATAATGGACATTAATTCTCATGTTAAGGAAGGTTTACTACTCTTTCTTCTAATATATTATTTTATACAGTAAAAGAATCATTATAATGTGTCTAAGTTTTATTTATACAGTGAAGGAATCTATGGTATTGTGCCTAAGTTTAATATTAATAGCATTATATATAATAAATATATTATGGTAATACCCATTGAATATTATTATTATTCAAGCACCTTAGCAATGATGAGGATATGCTTACAGGTCGAATCACAAGTCTTGAAGAAAAATTATGTTGTTTCTCTTTTAATTTTTGACAATGTTATTAGGACCTAATTTAATATTAAATTTTGAAAATGTTATGAGAAATTATTTAATAGTTGTAAGAATGATCAATTTTTTGTTTTAATGATTATTAATATTAAATTGTGATTATTATCTTGCGACTTCTCATACATTATTATTTAAGGGATTTAGTGATTAGATTCCTTGTGCCTTGGAATAAAAGGGCTTGGGTACTCTTGCGTAATGGATGACGTGAACGCATGTTCACTTAGATTCAGTTAATTCTTACGTGCATGAAAATGAATGTATGGGATGATAGTTTTAGATGTTCAATTATTTAGTTTATTTAGTTATTTATGAATGATGGTTTTTAACTCAGTTATCTCTACCACAGTAGGAAATTTAAGGTAATGAGTGAAGTATTGTACAATGTTTAGATTTTTCTGCTTGTGCACATTGAAAGGTCAATATAATGTTTGGTTGTTGTTTTCCTTCTTGTGCCATGATAAATGTACGGTAACGCATGATTGTGGATATTATATTTCTCACTCACCATGGAATTTTATGTTACATGTGTCGGTTTATTAGATTATTCTTGCACCTTGATGATCATTGATGATGTTATTTAGCGTAGTCATTTATTTTCCTTATCTGATTAAATATTCATAAAATTGTTTCAAGCTTCATGATGTGCTAATCTGCTATGCTAGTTTTTTTATGTGTCATGTGGAATTCATTCATTATGATATCATCAAGTTGATTTGATGAGTTTTTCATTATTGACATTATTTTCAAAATGAAAAAAAAAAAAATCACCTAATGTTTGTCACTTTTTTGTCGTAATGGCAGCGATGTTACATATGGTATCAAATCCGGTTTGACTTGTGACTTGGGATCATTACGCCTTCCACTGAATAGATACTTGATTATAATTTGACTCTAATTAGTTTTAATTGTATTCGTGCAGGTAATCATGGTTAGAGGATGTCGTGGAGGTAGACGGTGTGGTGCTAGCGGAGGAGGTGCAATGCCTCCAATATCACCCATGCTCGTGGGGTCTAACCCCCAAGGAGAAGAACAAGTCGTCAAACAGGAACATATAGTTGTGGGAAATGTGCTTGAGTTGATGAGGTCCTTTCATAGGATTTCAGAGGCCCTAATTAGTCATTTGGATAGAGATGAGGCCAGGGTGTCGACACCCTTTGAGGTTCCACCGTGTGCCCCAGCTAGTACTGATAGCATTCACTTAGAACTTGAGAAGGTCAAGTTTCTCAAGTTATTTGGTGCTATGGATGACGCAAATGATGAGGCATGGTTGGAGGCTATGGCGATGTGCTTTGCACTTCGCGAGTATACCTCCAACATGAAGGTCTACATGGTGGTCCTCCAGTTGAAGGGGAGTGATCTTCTATGGTGGAAGATGCTCCTACCACAACTTAACATGGACATCGAAGATGTGTCCTGGGAATTGTTCGAGGAGGGGTTTTAGGAGAGGTATCTGTCTGATGGATTCATCAAGTGTCATCTCAATGAGTTCAGCACCTTGCGACAGGGAGGTGGTATGGTGCCTGAGTACCAGGCTCATTTCATGGAGTTGCTTCAGTATGATCCTCATTTGAACACTAGGAAGATTAAGGTCAACAAGTTCATGTTCGGCCTTAATGTCAGCATTCGTGTGAATGTGAGGATTTTGATTCCTCAGACGTTGCATGATGTTGTCTAGAAGACCCTCATAACTGAGGAGGATCTCATCAACGGGGGTCAAAGAAGGAATCCAGCGAGACCAACAAGATAGGCGACATCTGGTGTGCAACAGCATCAGAAACCACCTAGACATCCACTAGGGTATCGAGGCACTCTGAGAGGATCCAAATTCACTACACCACGATGACCAACACCTCAGCAACGGACTCCTTATAGAGGATCATAGCACCAACAACAATAATAGTTCAGGCCTGTCCAACAGAACAGACCAAGGTTTCAGGCAGGTGGGACGTCAACTTCTACTTCGAGGACCAGGAGTACTGGACGAAAGACTAGGTGTTGGACATGTGGAGATCCACATTATGAGTGTGTCTACCTAGTTGAGAGGGCCAGAGAAGTTGGATCATTTAGACACACTACCATAGGATATTTGGGCAAGGCCCATCGGATTCATGCAACAGTGAATAACCATGAGGCCAAGCACTAGTCTACTGTGCTCGAGATGTCAGGTACCATCGTTGACCAGACCCTTAGTATTTTTATAGATCTAGGTGCTATAGAGAAATTTATTTCTTGTGCAGTGCTAAAAAGAATTAAGGTAAAGGAAATCGAACAGGACAAGTTTATCTATGTAGAAATGGCTTCGCGACCCAAACAAAAGTTTGGAGGAAAGGTTACAGGCTGTAGCCTTAACCTGTATGTCACTATATTAGGATCTTATGACATTGTGATCGGTATGGACTGGCTGGAATCGCATGAGGCGATACTCAACTGTAAGACGAAACAGTTGAGTTTGGTCAATGATGAGGGTCAAAGACATTTGATTGTAGGTAGGAACTAGGGAGTTTCCCTAAGGTTCATCTCTTCCCTACAAATATGGAAGACCATGCACAAGGGATGCAATCTATATGCGATCCTTGCATTGAATGAAAAGGGTGTGGCCGAAGGACTAGGAAACCTTCTAGTAGTATGAGAAGTTGTGAACATCTTCCCAGAGGAGTTACCAGGGTTGTCGCTTGAAAGGGAATTAGAATTTACCATCGACCAAAAACTAGGAACTGAAACGATAGTAAGTACGCCTTATCAGATGTTGACCCGTGAGTTACATGAGTTAAAAATGAAACTGAAGGAGTTGTTGGATCTAGGACTTATACGTCCAAGTGTGTCACTGTGGGGTGAACCTATTGTTTTCATACGGAAGAAGGATGGGTCATGGAGACTCTACATTTACTACCATCAATTGAACAAGGAAACGATCAAGAACCAATATCCATTTCCAAGGATAGATGGTCTATTTTATTAGATTAAAGGCGCGACGGTGTTTTCGAAGATCGACTTGAGATTAGGGTATCACCAGTTATGGATCATGGAGGAAGACATTCCTAATACTGCATTCAAGATGAGGTTTGGACATTACGATTTTATTATTTTACCATTTGGACTGAAAACCGCCCCAGGGGTATTCATGACCTTGATGAATGGGGTGTTCCGCGAATACATGGAAAAGTTTGTTCAAGTATTCATTGACGATATTTAGATATATTCTTGGATGATGGAAGAGGATGAAGAACACTTTCAGTTGGTACTACAGTGTCTACGAGAGAACAAATTGTTTGGGAAACTTTCAAAATTCTCATTTTATCATTCGAAGATTCATTATTTAGGGCATGTCATCTCTGACGAAGGTATCGTTGTGGATCCAGTGAAGGTAGAGGCTATTATGGAATGGTATGTGGAGACAAATGTCCTAGAAATGTATTCTTTCATGGGTTTAGTGGGATATTATCGATGGTTCATCGAGGGTTTTTCAAAGATAAAAAATCTGATTACAGAATTGCAGAAGAAGAACAAGGATTTTTTATGGACAAAGAAATGTGCAGAAGCATTTCAGAAGATCAAGGAGTTTTTGATGACAATGTCGATACTAAAATTCCATGACATGGACGATGAATTCTTGGTATGCACTCATGCATCCAAGGAAGGCTTAGGCCGAGTATTTATGCAAGACGATCGAGTGATCTCTTACATCTCAAGAAATTTAAGAAAGCATGAGGAGAACTATGAAACACATGACTTGAAATTGTTAGCCATTGTGTATTCCTTGAGAGTGTGGAGACACTACCTTATTGGAATAAAATTCAAACTAAAAATGGACCACTGTGGTTTACAACACATTTTTATGCAAAGCGAATTGAACGTGCGACAAGGGCATTTGTCGAAACTTCTTAGCGAGTACGATTTCGAGACTACCTACATAAGGAACCATGAATAGAGTGACTAATGCGTTGAGTCGGAGACCACACATAGTTTTTGTGATTCCTCTTTAGATGAATCTATGTGAAAATATTCTAAGTTTATAGCGCGATGATGATTGGTACAAAGAGGTTTAGGAATTTATCGAACAAAACACCATGTTGGTGCCAAAATTTTAGGGATTTACTGTGGACAATGACATATTAATGAGATATAACAATCGGATTTACATACCTCCTAATGACGAGTTGAGAGGTTTGATCTTAAACGAACCTCATAGAGCAGTGTACATGGATCATACCGAAGTCACGAAGATGAGGGAATACCTTCAACCCTTTTTCTTTTGGAAAGGAATGAAGACATACATAGTCAACTATGTGGGAAGATGTCTAGAATGTCTGAAATTGAAGGCTAAACATAGACATTTGGCAAGATTAATACAACCACACGTTATTCCAGAATCGAAATGAGAGGTCTTTACGATGGATTTCATTTTTGGATTTCCACTAATGGGAAGGAGACACAACTCAATTTTTGTGGTAGTTGACACTCTAAGGAAGAGTGCTCATTTTATCCCTGTGCATAAGATGTATCAGGCACCTGACATAGCTAGTGTTTTCATCAACGAGATTGTGAGGTTGCATGACGTTCCTAAGAGGTTCATATCCGATCGAGGATCGGTGTTTACAGGACGATTTTGGACTAGTTTCCAAGAGGCCTTGGGAACCCAAGTTAACTTTAGTACCTATTATCACTCAGAGACAAATGGGAAAAATGAACAAATGAACAAAATCTTAGAGGACATGTTGTGTATGTACGTGATGGACCAACATAAGTGTTTTGAGGAGTTCTTTCCACTAGTAGAATTTGCATACAACAACAGTTATCAAAGCACTATTAAGATGGTGCCATTCAAATTGCTTTACGGGTGACCGTGTCAGATGCCTTTGAGTTGGGATCAGCTTGAGGATAGGGTCCTGGTAAGACTAGAAGCAATCCAAGAAATGGAAGATCAAATGAAAACAATCAAACAAAAGATCAAGGAAGCGCAGGATCGACAAAAGAGTTATGTCGATGCACATCGTGTCGACCATTGTTATGAAGTTGGTGATCGAGTCTTCTTGCGGGTGAAACCACACAAGAGTTCAATCAATTTTGGAAAGGGTGTTAAACTCTCTTCTAGGTTCATGGGATCTTTCAAGTTTTTGGAAAGGAAGGGGCCTGTGGCCTATCGACTAGCCTTGCCTGATTCTTTGAGGAATATGCACAATGTTTTTTCATGTATCCATTTGGAGACAATATGTTAGTGATACTGCACATGTGATTGACATGAGTTCTTTCTAGGTATCAGATGAGGGTGCACTCATGGAATATCTGATCCTCATTCTGGACCATTGCATTCGGCATCTATGACATCGAACAGTTGATTAGATCAAGGTCTAGTGGGACAATTATAGTCTACAATCAACTACCTGGGAGGACGCATATGATATGTGTCAGCAGTTTCCATTTTTGTTTCACGACTAGACCCTTAGATATTGTCAGATACTTTATTTTTGCACTTGTATACTATGAAACTTTGAGATGAATTTAAAAAAAAGAGGGGGTGTATGTAACATCCTTCTCTTGCGCACACCTGATTGGACTTACTCTTTGAGGACACTTCCATGCAAGTGATATGGTTCATTAATGACTGATTGTTTCTCTTATGGATTATGATGATGTTGTGGCTATGATGATATGTTATTTGATTATATTTGTATCAACAGGTGATATTGACTGGTTTCTCTTGAGTGTGCAGGACTCTAGATGAATTGAGGATGTCGATGGCATCGATGGGCTTTCTTGGACTTCAGATCGAGTCAGGGAGTGGATTTTTTATGGTTTGAGTAATTTTTGTTATTTCATATATGACATATGATGGATGACATGTTTCGTTGATGGATGCAGGTTGATGATAGATTGTTAATCAGACTCACATTTGGATTAAAGGGGTCATGCAAGAAAACTAGAGATATTGAGGGAGAGGTGTGGCAGTATTCCTACCACAATCTACTAGCATTCCCGCAATGGATCGAACTGTAGGCTAACGATTACCTAGTTCGAGAGATCCACGATGTCGTGAGGGAAGAATGAGACAATCACTCATGATGATTCTAAGGGCCATTTAATAAGTCAGGGTCCTTATTCCTTATACGCCCTTAGTCTCCCACAAGGTCACCTAATGGAGTATTGACTCCAAGGATTCGACGTCTACCAAAATCAGTCAAAAGGGAAGTGGCACCCTTGGAGCACATAGTATGTCTTGAAGGGAACGTCGCATAAATGAAACATGAATGCAGGAAAGTGGCACCCTTGGAGCATGTAGTGCATCTTGAAGGGCACGCCACGGTTTTTAACATTGGTGAGTCAATGAACCTAGGTACCTAGAAAACAATATCTCATTTTGACTTGGTCAACCTTAAAATAAATGTTGCATGAGTAAAGTTTAATAATTATAAAATTTTCCTTAAAAACAATTTTTCTAAGCGTAGTTGAAATTAGAGCATAGGTCTAATTAGGGTATAAGGACTAAAACTAATTAATCTATTAATAAAGGAGGGGATGAAGAAAAAATAAATATAAAAATTTAAAGGAGAAAGAATTTATCCAAAAAAAATTTAATTGTTGGCTATGTGCAAAACTTGTTGATCTAGAACTTAAACCAAAAAGGGGAAACTTAAATACAAAAGGAATGTGGAACATAGAAGGAATCTAGTATAGATAAATTTTCTAAAATGAACTCAACTAAGCTTTAAGAAAGGCATCAGTCATTAAGGGAATGTGAGGGAATAAATGGACATCGACGAGCGTTATTAGCAACACTTTTAGGTGGGTGAAGGAAATTTGATAATTAATTTAATTAATTAAATGAATTTCTAGTGCAACTAAGGGATCAGGTGACAAATGTATGAGGGGGAATTTTCCTAATAAAATTTTAATAAAAAGAGTTTAATGTGCATTTCGGAAACTAGTCACTAAGAAAACTACCAAGATGTTACCAAGATGGAGCTAGATGGAGCGCAACTATGGGAAAACGACTTCAGATTATTCACCTTCGGTTACGGTACGCAGATGTAATTTTGCACTGGTAAATTAGTTAAAAAAAATTGTATATGAATATCTATATTGATGAATATTGTAAATTGTATATGAATATCTATATTGATGAATATTGTATTGAATTTATGGAACAATAGTTGGTAATTTATAAGTCAATTAAAATCTATTCCGACTTCGATTTAGTTATGTTGCAAATATAAATTAGAATTAGAATTTCAGTTGCAATATTAATTAAGAATATAATTCAGTTGAAATTATATGAGAGTTAAATTATAATTCATCTTTAAACTCATTTTTGAAATTATATTCCTACCTCTATTTCCAGTAAATAGATATTATAATATACATCATAGTTGTTTGTGAGAATATATGCTAGACCATGAATTAGGTCCATACAATATCTACCAGCAAGGAAGCCTCCTCTGTCAGTAAGACATTCTTGAGGCCCCACCTGATTTTTTTCTGCTTCTTCATTTTTGTTTAGCCGGAGACTAATATTCACACCTTAACCTCTGTGCATTCTTTCCTTTTTGCTTGTTTACACTAAGACCCTTATGGCACCCAGAACCACTGTGTTTTTTTGGGTTTTCGTTTTTCACTCAGACTCGTTCACGCCCAGGACATAATTTACTTCTGGAAGGTTTCCTTTTGTTCCACCCAATTTGAAAGGACCCTAGATTTCCCCTAGACAAAAATAGAATTATTTGTTAATGAAGAAGGAGCTATAGACAATAATTAGAGAATCATAGTCAAAGTAGTAAAGGCTATAGGAAGGAATATAATAACTACTAGGTTGGTCTCTAAAATGGTAAATACAGGAGAAGCTCAAGAGATATTGAAAGCCATGACTTCAAAGATCAGAAGTTTAAGATCTTTATTTAAAATTAGGAGATGAGTACATAAACTTATTGTAATCGACATGACAATATCCAGTGTCTCATTTGCACATGAATCTGAAAATAGTCTCATGTACCTACAAGGACTTGAAGAACACGTCGACCAAGTTGTCAATCCAACGATAATACCCAAATCAATTTGGACAATCGACCAACGTCATCTTCTGACTGAGGAAAGGGGAAATCATTTCTATGATATGGATGCTGACCTACATAATCTCGTAGATGACTACCCAAGCAATTTTGGAAATTGTTCCAAATATGTTTGGACTAGGACAAGTATTTTCCTGGGTAGACTTAAGAGAACCAAGGTTCATTGGAGACTCATTGAACATAAGAGAAATCAACTACCAAATTTCACTAAATGTCTACAGGGTTTATGATGTAAAAAAACCGACAATGCCTTTCAGGTAATCCGTTCATAGTCAAACCAAGACCTCCATACCTTGTATTAATCACTTTTAGAGTGTGTGTGTGAAGATAGGTTTTGAATTCCATCAGATCTTCGAATGCTACAATTATATAATATAGGTAACTGAGCTAAAGATTTCAGATAAGCGACGACTTGTTTTAATCTATGTGTTTACTTTCCCCAGTGATTTTACAATCTTCCTCAGAGCATCGATAACCTTCTTCCTCAGAGCCTAGACCGATTGTGTCCCTTTGTGTTGACAGTTATCCTCGACGAATTTACCTCCTACCTTGGCGGATTCATAGCCACCCTCCTGTTGTGTTTAGGCATGTGCCTCAACAAAATTGGGACGCTAATCCCAACATTTTCTTTCTGATTTTTTTTCAGTTTAAATTTTTAAAAAACAGGATTAGGTTATTGAATGGTTGATTCATTTTTTTTTATTAACAAGTTGTTGATTGCAAATCAGTGTGATTTTAATATTTTAGTTGAATGAGAAAATGGGAGTTACAACTTAAAAAGTCATAATCAATATAAATTGT
>SNQJ01S0095268.1:27219-43873 GCA_010110895.2 Picea sitchensis | reverse complement strand
ACAACATTTTTAAGGGAAGTAAGTGCATAGTTACATACCTTGAAAACAAGCTCCAAATTTGCCCAAGAAATAAGCTCCAAAGCTGTCCAAGAAATATGCTCCAAAATAGCTCCAAATATGCTTCCAAATTCGGCAAAATAACTTTCCAAATAAACCTCAAGAAAATAGGCAAAATAACTCTTCAAATGAGCCCACCAATCACCTCTCCAAAGCAAGCTAGCAACCTCTCCAACTCAACCCTACAATCAACTCTCTAAAACTCAAGAAAAACTCTTAGCTCAAAAACTCAAGAGAAGCCAAATGAGTAGTGTGAGTGAAAGAGAGGGGGTGGGGTTGGCTTTATAGGTTTATTAGGGGCTCTAGAAAATTCTAGAAGCTTCCCAAGCTTGGCCCCAACCCTAATTTAAAAAAAAAAATCAAAAATTATCTTTTTTTTTGCGTCCGCGGGCCTCCTTAGCAGAAAAAACCGGTTCCGTACCGAACCGGCCGGTTCAAGGAAAAAAACCGGTTCCGTACGGAACCGGTCAAAAACGGTTCTGTGTGCCGATTTGAACCGGTTTTGGTCTGGAACCGGTCGGTTTTGCCGGTTTTGCCGGTTCCTGTCCGATTCTTGTAACACTGCTTTCAACTTACTAGATAACAATAGCATAGATAGGATCACTGAGAGAAACACAATCACAAGAGTACACAACATTTATCCTGGGGAACCCTCGTGGGGAAGAAAACCCAGCAAAACTTCCTTAATATAGATAGCCAATACAATGTCTTTGGTTATTAGTAGAAAACCCAAAATAAATCTGAGTTAAAATCTACAAAAATATGCAAAAAGGAATGAAGGAAATCAAGCTAATGTTGGAGTTTAATGTTGTTCAATTACACTCAGTTTCTTTACAAATTTACATGAACTGAAGCATAAACCATGAACAATAGTAACAGTAATAACCAAGATCACAAGAAGAATAACCATGCACAGAGACACGAGTACAGTAGAAAATGCTAAGACAAAATGATTATATATTATTACAATGATGAGAGTTCCATATATATAGAACATATGGTGACCATCCATGAAAAGATGTGTCCCTTGGATAATAAGTAACTATCATGTCATTTATCAAGTATATTTATACGTTGTATTATAAATATCATGTCATATATATCTGGAAGAATGTATTCCCGATGTTCTCCAAACATCAACAACTAAAAAACTTGTTTCCTTAGGGTCTTTTATGGCTGTTATAAAACAGCAAGTTAAAAGCACTTGAATGTTAGATTTGAACAATGAAAACACTTGAAAAAAAACTTACTTTTATCCCTCTAAAAAATTCAGAAAATTACTTGCATGAAGGGACTCTTTTCCAATGCTAGATCTAGATCCTTAAGATAGAAACTTTTAAAACAAAAATCAGATCTAAGCTATCACTTGCATGCATGAAAGGAACTAAAAATTTAGCTTTGAAAATAGATCCAAACCTGCTTGCACATATATGTAAAGTAACCAAGAAAATTTGATTTAGAGAGAAGGAGAAGAGTACAAGTTTGTGCTTGGAATGTCTTGGGCGATGGAGTCCTTCTTTGGTGAATCAAGGAGGGATCTTCTTCAAAAGACATGGAAAAGAGGAAGAGTCAAGCTCGATCATCCACTTCTCCAAGTTGAGGTATCTACTACTTCAATCACTTGCAAAAAAGAGGGTTAGAAGATGGTATCACCTACAAAAGAGATCTCAACATACAATATGTTAAATCAAAGATATTGCATATAAAACCTCTTAAATAAATGGATAGTAAGATCACTATTCAAATCAGCTTAGTAATCCTACCCTAGTGAGTAAATAGTACTCCTATAAGACCAAATTAACTACAATATAAAAGCAAGGAAAATAGAATAATATCACCTCATACACAATAAGCATCCACACACTTGGACAATGCACCAATTTGACCTCCAAAGTCTTCTTTTATTCCAATATACAAAGAGAGTTACAATGATAGAGATACAACAAGCTATTCTTCCCAAGCTCCAACTAGCTTGCCAAAGGAGAGAAAGCTTTTATTTATAGCAAGAGGTGAAGATGCCAAGAGGAGGAGGGTGCACCAAGTGGAGGAGAGGGGTGCACCACTTGTGAGAGAAAGGGAGCCAAGTGTAAAGGAGAAGGCTACCACCTCTCCTCACACACCTATAATTCGCCACATGTGAGAGTGATGAGGTAGGGAGGGGCGTCACCTCTCAAGAGGTGGGCTGCCCACTCAAAAATGCGCCACCTAGCAAGAGGGGCACACTTCCTCTTTGAGCACATGCTTGAAATCAAGAGGGCTGCCACTTAAGTGAATCTTCCAACCAAACACATCATCCCTAGATACTTCTCTTTGGCTGCCACATAGCTTACTAGCTTTTATTTCTCTAAAAACATGTTTCTGGCAACTTTGCTAAAATTTAACAAATCTGATTTTTTATGTGTTTTTTGGGTTTTGAGAGTAAAATTACTTTTTTAGTGATTAAAATCACTAATTTCACTCACAAAAGTGGGTACTTAGGTAAAGTGGGTGCTCTAGGTTAAAAAATGAGCATCCCCAAGGCATATAATGCCTCCTAGTACATCTTTTTTAATACAACTTCAAATTACAATTAAAAAATTCCGTTTTACAGGAAATTTTTTATTAATTGAGAAAATTAAAAAATCCTAAGGGGGACTTAGCACATTTCCATAAAACTCTAGGATAATGTTTATCATGGTTACATACATAAGACTCTAGACTTGAAACACCCCCTGTTGACCGCCTATTCAACTAGGGGGTCAACTCCATGTGCCATGAAGAGATGCATTATCAGATGCTAGTTTGTCAAAGACAGTTTGGTTCTACTAGGCAATTTATGCCTCCAACACAAATTTTTGTAAACGGAATTTTCGCACCCCTGCGTGGGTTAATAATGTAATAGGTCTGCATGGATCATAATTAGATCGGTTGCCTGAGATTTTCTTCATTAGGAGAGTTCCTTTCACCGAGGGTTTTTTATCCTCTTGGTATTAATTGGGTTTTTCAACCTTATTAATTTCCCTTGAGTTTTTTCCTCACACCAGCAATAATTCCTCCAAAGTGGTGAAGGGCCTTCTAACGAAGGGGTCTTCTGGTAACTATTGTTTAGGAATGATGTAAATGACCATGCAAGACATCTTAGAAAGTTTCGCTTCGTCGAGTTTAGATAAGTTTTTTTTAATTAATTAAATTTAATTAATTTTCCTAAGGTTGGGAATTTAATTATTTAATTAATTAATTGTTTTTGAGAAATTATTGTAAAAGCTAGGTCCTTGGGTTTTTGATAGGGGTATTTGTGCTCAAATAAAATGGAAAGGCACCCCCTACACCCTTGGACCAAGTTTCAGCTTAGTCGGACAACTTTAGCTAGGTGTTTGTCCACCCAGAGTGTCAGTTAGTAAAAAACAACAATTTTAATTGCTAAGTAAAAGATAGTCAAGATGTCAATTTTGTAATTTTTGAGTTAATGGGGTAATGTAATGAATCAATGATGGAAAAGAGCAAGAAAGGTCATTCCTAAACTACCCAATCCACCTTCTAACCTTCACATACCCCCTCACCCATTCACTCACTCAAACACCCACGCCCCTAGGGGGATTTGCGCCATCCACCCATGAGAAAACCTTTGAAACACATTTTATTTGATGTGTGGGCCCCTTCCTCCACATATGTGCCCTTCCTAGCCTCCCACATCACCATTTCCTTGTCCCCACATGCCAACTCACTCAGCCACGTCCTCAATCCTTGCCAAAACCCTAGAAGGTGCGCCCCTCTCCTTGGGATTCCACCTTGTGGCTGAGTTGCAACACTTGGCATGCATCCAAGAGGGGTCGTTTTGCCTCCTTGGGTATAAATACAACCCCTCACCCCCTCATGTTTTTACCATTCTTTGAGCTAGTGTTACTCTACTGAAATTTCACCCCACTTCTCTTGCTCTTGCCATCTTGCATCCATCCCATCTTTCTCTTGAGAGTTTTGGAGCAACTTGTTGTTGCAACACTCTCCCATTTGGATTAATAAAGCTTTGGAGGATTTGGAGTAACCAAGAGTTTTTTGGTTGTCTTCTTTCATATGAGGTGACATTGTGGTGTTCTTGCTTATAGTGTACCATTGAGTAGATTCTTAGGTAAAGTAGTTTATTTGAGTAGATTCATCAATAGTATTATTGCTGGTCTATACATGTTGGGTAGCTAGTTGTGTTAAGTATTTCATATTGTTAGCTTATCCATGCATGTTATCTACTTGTATGCTTCACGATTTGCTTTGAGTTTTGCAGGTTTGTCTCAAGGGATTGTTGGGATAGCCTCAAGGAGGAGTCTTCCCTCAAAGCCCATTCAAACTCCTTATTTTACTTAATCTGATTTTCTGTTTCTTTTCCATCACACATTTCAGTAGATAATTATCTTGGATAGGTCACATAATTTCATTTTTACTTGGAGATTTTATGTGAAAAATTTCTGCCTAAAAATCATAAATTTTTCGTAACATTTTTTGTGTTGTGCAACATTTCCAGCAAGCAATAGTTTGCTGGTTTTTGTAGTTTCTTACTAGGAACAAGGGGATATGCTGCCCGGATTCACTCACACAACACTCCCAACGAGCCTCCTTTGAGTGGGTAATGAATTTCTTATTTTTTCCACTCATTTCTAGCATTGTAGCAAGCCCCCGGGAAGTTTCCTTGAGGCTTGCATTCTCTTGTTTCTATTTCATTCATTGTAAGTCAATTTTTGCAAGTTAGTTTTCTGCCTACACCTTGGGAGAGAGATTGGCTAGCCAACCCCCCAATATCGTTTGGCTAGGACTTAGTCTAAATTCATTAGTGGTTATTCTTTTGCCCCACTTGTCATTAGGACAAGGTTGTGTGGTTAGCTTGTTTTAAATAATAATTACATTTCTCTTTCCAACCCTTTTTGACACAACATTGGTAGGCTTGCCTCCACCTTGTGCCATTGTGAGTGGTTTGCATTTATTTTCAAGTTTTGCTTAGTAGTTGCTTACACCTTGGGTGAGAAATCCCCAATATCGTATGGCTAGATTAGTGATGTGGTGATTATTTGCTAATGGTTAAGTGATTAAAATCTTCTAGAGATAGACATCATACACTCACTAGATCATAGCTTAAGTCGTGGAGGCATAACTCATTTACATGCTTTGAATTTTTCACATCTTAATCCATAGCACATCTCTAAATGCAACATTCGTATATGGCTAATTAGTAATGTCTTAAAGCATTTTTCTTGTGTTTCAAGTTCTCATTTTTCATTTAAGTTGGCAATCACTCATGGACAAATAAGTGGTGTAGGAACACATTTTGGTTTCAACAAGTGTTATCAAGGTTTAGCATGCTCTATAAATGAAGTAACTTACATGGCATAATGGTGATCATCTAAAGCAATTTTCTGTTATATTTGGCAAGCTGTCCTTGCCCTCTTCATAACACTCTTTCATACATGCTTTCAATTGTTGATGGTCTACTAAGTAATGATGGAATAACATTTATATTTCAGCTTTTCTCTACAAGTTTATATGTGTTACATGCTTCAATTTCATAATCTGCAACACATTTTCATAGGTTGTTAAAGTTTCGGTTTTGGACATAAGTCACTGTTTTTGGGCACTTAAAACTCATCAAAACACTCACAAACACATCTTAAAACTTAGTCCTAAGCCTTAATAATATATTAGACCATCTAGGACACCTAAAATCCACCATCTTCACCATCTAAAACAAGAATTGAGGAGGGCAACGGAAGGTGAAGGCCGGGGACGGTCTCACGGCGCAAAGGAGTGTCCTTTCCGTAAAAACTCAATTCTTTGGGCTGACCTGTGAAGCTAGGGTGGGCCTTGTTGCCTTCACTTCTTGAGCATCCAACAACTATTTGGCAATAGGAGGAGGAGGATTAAGGTTTGACACTTAGCTAGGAGGGTAATTAAAATCTGTAAAATCTTTAAGCAACTCTTAACCACTTAGTCTTTTAGACAATCTTCTTATTGGATACATCTCATGGTTGTTTAGAACACTAGATTGCAAGCACACATATATTTCAATCTTTCATGCAAGTTTATGGTTTAAATATCTAAGTGTTAAATCTTTCAAAGTTGTGTTGAGCATCTGTCTTTCAATGTTTCATATCTTTTGATTAATGCTTTTTATGGTGTGATTCAACAAGAGATAGTGCATCCCACTTGGAGGCATCATCTTGTTGGATCTTGAGTGCTTTTATGGTTGCCATTGAAAAGAAGTCCAATTGATATTGGGGCATGCTTGGCCTTATGTTTTGAATATATTTAATTTCTCACATTTAAGCACTTGGTTAATCTTGTCTATTTGTATCTTGTGTATCTCACATATCTTGTTCATAATTGTTGTGATATCTTTCATTCATTGTTGTAAGTACTTGTATCATTGTTTTGTGGAGTAGTTGTATTTTTGTAAAATTTTGTAATCATTTTGTAATTAAACCTCCTCAAACTTTAGTTGACCCCTTTGCCCAACCTTAGGCACTAGTCTTAGTTGACTTAGGGAAGGGTTTTGTTTGACATAAGTAACCTTGCATCTTGCATTGTTGCCTTTGCATCCTAGGTTAGTACTTCCCCCAAACTTCTAATCAATTAAAACCAACTCCTAGAATTTCAAGTTAAATCATATCTAGTAACTAGGGTCTACCCCCCTTGGCTTCCCTAGGAGTAAGCCTAGAAGGAAGAGGTTCCAGTCAACGTGACAGTGTGGACTGTGAATCTAGGCATATTGTCTCCAAGGACACACTAAGTGAGCTGGACTTTGCTCATGTTTGCAAGTGTGTATTAGGACAGAAACACCCCCCAAGTCATATCTGCTAGTACAATTACTCCAACTTTGGAGGTTATCGAGTGAAAAAACTCAAAAAATATATTTCGCTTAAAGAGCAAGATATAATTAACAAGTAAAAAAAAACACTCTAGAGTAAAGTACTAGTTTCTAATCCTTGGGTGGCTAAGCCTTTTACAAAAATCACATGCTTAAGTCGTTTTATTACAATTCCTCGTAGGGTATGGAAATATGGTGAAAAAGTTGAAAAATGGCCATGTTGGCCGGCTGGACTTCTGAACTTTGAATTTTGAACAAGTCATTGTTCAATCTTTGGCGGCTCATCTGCAAGTCCATCCTAGTGCAACTTGGTGGATAATAGGTGCCAAACCCTTATTTTGAAGAGAGTAAGCTATGTAAGGTGTTTAGGTATGTGGATGTTGCTACGGTTACAAATGTGGGAAATGCTCCCCATTGGAAAGATGGAATGGATTTGACAAAACCAAAGAATGTTGAGAAAAAAGGAAAGAAACAGTCATTAAAAACAAACAGTTTTTTTAACTGGTTCAGTGAACATGTTGAAGAAGATTTGGTTGTTGGAATGATGCAGGATGAGATAGCTGAGATCAAGGACGATCTTTGGGTTAATCCCTTGAAATATTTTGAAATATCCATGATCTAATGGATCTGGATGGACTCTACTGAAACTGATGTCTCGACTTTCAGATCTGATACTCTGGGGGTTTCTGGATGCGTTTTAGTTACTTTGTTTAACATGCATGGTCATTTGGGATGTGTGTGTCATATAAATAAGTTGTTTGAGCAGAATATATGATGCATGCAAAATAAAAGGAATCAACACAACTCAATAGCATGTATTATGGAAAATAGCAGGAAATATAATGTGCATGTAGGAAATATTGGAACTACTCATTAGCTAGATCTCATAAGAGTTGATCGTCGCTAGAATACAATGAAAAACAACAATAAATACCTGTATACAAAAGATCAAGAAGAATCAACAACATGTATGTACAAATTTGTTGTATGCAATCTCGGATACTCACGACAACTGTTGCAAATGTCTGAAAAGTTCGCACTATTGGATATACTTGTCTGATCTTCCTAGAAATTGTCCCAAATGATGCTCCTTGACCTCACAGCTCCTTTGGGTGACTGTCAGACTGGCGATCGACCCTCTGCTGATCTAACTGGACCCCGGATGGGACCCCTTGGGGGTTTGCGCCCCTCTCCTGGACAACTGATGCCCCAGTGATTCCATCGTCGAAATCTGGCAATGTATGGCTCAAACTGAGCGCCCTGGTATGCTCTGTACTGGGTTGGGAGGATTTCTCCGGATCTGACCCGGTAAGCTCTCTGGAGCCCTCAATGTACCTTCCCAAGTGCTGCATATTTCTTGGCTGCCTGATGCGCACTAGGAGATTCCTCCACCGGAATCTGATGAATGATAGCTCAAAAGAAGTGCCTTGGCTACGTCACAATTGGGTCAGAAGGAAATGACGAGATCTTCCTTGGTCTCGTCCAGCTACACAAAATTGTTTCTAACCCTTGCACCCTCACTGGCTGCAATGCACAATCTCTAAACTGGGTATACAGAATACAGATCTGGCACGGTGAAATACCTGGATGGTATCTCCGATAGGCTAGGGTGTGTCTTCCAACATCGAAACTGATCTGGTTGGTGGTTTCCTCCAGAAATCCACAAAACAGCTAAGAGATCGACTTCCTCCTCTGGAACCTGTTCTCAAATCAAAATCATAACAGAATGAGGAATTAGGTTGAATTCCTCTTCTTATACCTCCCCCGATCTAATTTGTCGTTGACATCACTTAAACTAGGCGCCTTTCCTCCTAAGTTGAATGCGAGTAATTAATTAAGTCCCCTGTTATTGCACAGTTTGTAGCTAGGAAAAAGGCTATAAGATTGAAGGCCAAACTGGCGTAATAGGAACCTATCCCACCCAATGTCACCAGAATGGGGAGGTTCTTTCTCTTTAGGGAGGTTAGGCCTAGGGGAGACGTCCCCGGTGACCTGTGGTTTTGAAGAGGCAAAGGTTGATAGGATAAAGATAAGTTGCCCCCCTTCACAGATCACCACCAATCAGATGTTCCCGGCTAAACAACCGATGATAAAGTAAAACCCAGAGAAGTGTACCTGCCTAGAACAAGACAACAACAAACTGATATGTGCAAGCTATTTCAATCGGTTAGTACTTCATATCAATCAAGAACTATCTAATGAACTTATAAGCAATTTAAATATAAATATTGACGGAGTCAATGTTTATCAATAGCAATAAAAATCATATCACTTCATCAATAATTATTAAAATGATGTGGCATTCAATGTAATAAACCAACACTTCAATTAACTTATGCCTAAATCACCATTCAATTGCTCAAAAGACAAAACGTTGCTGCAATAAAGATGTAATAACCAATGATCACGTCAGTAACTAGGGTTAGTAGGGTTAGCTAGAGCTAGGGTTAGTGTAGTTAGGGTTTAAGATTTCAAAGGGTTTTGAGAGTTGTTTTGATCAATTTCACTTCAACGTTGGAGGTCTTAGGATCAATGCCTTCTAGGGTAAAATGGAGTCAAATTAAAGGAGGATGCAAGGGTTGAAGGAGGACGGCTAAGGACTGGAGGGAAAAGCTCCGAAGTGCTGCTATAGCAGGGCCTCAGAGACAAAACCCTAGGGGAGAGAGGCTCACTCCGGTGTTGCTATGGCAAGGCCTCGTGCTCTCTCCTCCTTCCTTAGATGGCAAAAACGGCTAGCATGAAAGATAAAGTCAAGACAAGAGAGTCAAATGAGGGAGAATGTTGCTACAGCAAGGCTCTATCATCAAACCCTAGAAGAAAACGGCCCTAAGTGTAGGTAACCTAGGCCTGGGACGTCTTCTCCTTCTTGAGCTCAAACAGGTACGGCTAACAAAGGGAGAAAAGGAGAAAGGAGTGTAGCTACGGCTAGGCTCTCTTTTTCCTCTTCAATGGCTGAAAATCTCTCTATCATGGGACATGAGACAAGGACCTACTTGTGTGCTTGTCACCTAGGGTTTTTATTCAACAATAATTATAAATACATGCAAGAAATTAAACTACAACCATTCATTCAAGAAGTTTTGCAGAAAAATACTTACAATTCACTAAGAAATAAATGTGCAAACCCTAGTTGTAACACCTTCCTTCAAGAGAGAAACCGAAATATGCGAAAATAGCCTTCCTTCAACAAGTGCGCATCACCCAATTATCCAATAACCCAAGATAGGGCACTAATTTCAGACCTCACTAATGAGTGAGTGAGTTGTGATGAAAAAATGAGAGTGAAAATCTCTCATTTATACAAAACCTTGACCTAATTTTACATTTTAGGTCAGGTAAAAGCCCTACAAGGTCAAATTATCAAAATCATATTGTTTTACATTAAATTGTCAAATAAAAACCCTAAATAAGAAGAAAAGAGAGTAAAATCCCCTCTAAGGGAGGCGCTAGCCCTTTCTAGGGCAAATGAAACATCCTGGAGCAAAACGTTAGCCCTCCAGGGGCTTCTCCAACATGCCACACGTGCCACTGCTGCCCAGTCTGCCTCGAAAGACGTCCAATAGGCTGGATGTCGTCATGGTCATCAAAGTTGACGTCCCAGGCCTTCCAAGGCCAACGTCTCAGTGAAAAGGGCTCATCCCCCTAGGCTAGGCCATGCCGGGGTACCTCTGATGGGACGTCCTCTTCTTCTCTGGTGCAAAGACTCTGATCAACCTCTGTCCTGTCTCTGCTCTCTGATGGGGTCTCAACATCCATCTGGTGGGTTCTTCAGCCCCATAGAGGTCCGAACTGATCATCTACCCATGTGTACCGGTCCAAATGGTACCTGTCCGTCGGGTATGGTCCTGCACCACAAAGGCTACGCTCTCCATGGGCTCATCAGTCACAAGGATCATAGCAATGTCAATCACATTTCATCATTAATATTATTAGACACATGCATAAAATCCCTAATACATCAATCAATAGCTCAAAGATGTTACACAAGCTTGCAATACAAGTCTGGGGAAAAGGACAAGGCTTCCTATTGGGCTAGTGGGCTAGTGTCCACAGAAAAAGGCAAGTTCCCAGAAAGACCTCTTCCAAGCCATGCAAGTGGGTGGTATGGTCAGGGGATGTCCAAGCATGTGGGTGCAATGATGGCCAAGGGTGCAAAGTTGTTACCTGTGGGTGCCTTTGTAGAAGGCGAGTTGTCCCTGTCATGGANAAAAACACTTACATATCACCATGAAATAGTATGCAAACCCTAGTTGTAACACCTTCCTTCAAGAGAAATGCCAAAATGTGCCAAAAATATCTTCCTTCAACAAGTGCGCCTTCCTTAAATCAACCAAATACCCAAGATAGGGCGCAAATTTCAGATCTCACTAATGAGTGAGTGAGTTGTGATGATAAAATGAGAGTGAAAATCTCTCATTTATACAAAACCTTGACCTAATTTTACATTTTAGGTCAGGTAAAAGGCCGACAAGGCCAAATTATCAAAATCATACTGTTTTTACATTAAATTATCAAATTATAACCCTAATTGAGCTATAAAGAGATAAGAAGCCCCTCTAAGGGAGGCGTTATCCCCTTCTAGGGAAAATGGGGCATCCTGGAGCAAAACGTTAGCCCTCCTTGGGCTTCTCCAACCTGCCACACGTGCCAATACTGCCCAGTCTGCCTCCCAAAGCGTCCATACTGCTGGATGACATCATGGCTATGATGGGTGACGTCTTAGGCCTTCCAAGGCCAACGTTTCACTGAAAAGGGGCAAATCCCCCTAGGTCAAGCTCTGCCGGGGTGCCTCTGGTGGAACGTCCTCTTCTTCTCCGGTGCAAGACACTGATCCATCTCTGTCTCGTCTCTGTCTCATGGTGGGGTCTCAACATCCATCTGATGGGCTCTTTAGCCCCATGGAGGTTCGAACTGATCATCTCCCCATGTGTATCGATCCAAATGGTACCTGTCCGTAGGGTATGGTCCTGCACATCAAAGGCTACGCTCTCCATGGGCTCATCAGTTACAAGGATCATAGCAATGTCAATCTCATTTCATCATTAATATTATTAAACACATGCATAAAATCCCTAATACATCGATCAATAGCTCAAAGATATTACACAAGCCTGCAATACAAGTATGGGGAAAAGGACAAGGCTTCCTATTGGGCTAGTGTCCACAGAAAAAGGAAAGTTCCCAAAGAGACCTCATCCAAGCCATGTAAGTGGATGATGTGGTCAGGGTATGTCCAAGCATGTGGGAGCAGTAAGGGCCAAGGATGCAACGTGTTACCTGTGGGTGCCTTTGTAGAAGGCGAGCTGTCCCTGTCATGGATGCATTTTTCCAAGCCCATTCTTGCCTTTATTCTTCGTATTCTTTTTATTCCTTTATTTGTTTTTTTTTGTTGAAGAGCTAATCAGGGGACACTGCCTTGGCGTGGTGACCAGACCTAACAACGTTACCCACAAGTACTTTCGCAGAAATGAGAAGGTTGGCTCGTGATGAGACCCCCTTTCCCTTGGCCATGCAACCAAGAGTCACTGCCCTGGCGTGGTAACTAGCTGGTGGCAATGTCATACTGCTAGATACCCATGAAGCTAATAGGTTGGCTCGTGATGAGACCCCCTATCCTTTGATTAGGTCCTGTTTTATTATTTTTCCAGGTCCCTCTTGTTTCTTGTTGAGAAGCTTTTTATTGCTTTCTCGGGGATCCCTGGACGAAGCATCTCGAGGTTTATTCTTAGGCTTTTATCTTTTACCAGCTTGTTTTTACCTTCTGGGCCTTTAGCCCCTTCTTCCCACGAGGTAAGGTGCAGTCCTGAAAATAGGTCAACCCAATGCCCGGACAAGGGGAATGGGATAGATGAGCGGGAAACAAGATGTAAAAGTGGTAGTATGATGGATGGATTTTCAGAAATACCCCTAGTGGCAAACCAAAATCTACAGACACAGGCTTGCTACGGCACCCTGTCAATCCCCCCAAACATGGTCAAGTGGGCAAATGTAAGATCCAAGCAGTTGTTAGAGATAAAAGGAATCAGATGCATATATTCAAAGGTTTCAATGATCAAAAGTGACATACCATGATACCTGGACCAATCACCTCATGGAGCAAGAACCTCTTCTGATACAGAACCAAGCCGATGGTGATGGATGCTGCTGCTGATGACAAGACAAAGGTAATGGAAGAAGAAAAGGTGGGCCCTCCGGGGCCATGCTCAGGTCAATCCTGCTCTCGGTACTCCATGTCTAGGACCTGTGGGCCTCGAGACATGATCTCGTAGTTATCTCTAAAAAGTGGGGATAACATCCCCCGTTAACACCTTTTTCTTCTATTTCTTTGTTGACTTTGGCTTAAGTGACTTTTCCTATGCTTTTTGGCTTAATTCATCGTTTAGCCATTTATTCGCCCTTATTTCTTCTTTTGTTCACTGTTTGTGCCTGATTATAGTCTATGGGAACAGATAGACTACTAAGTCACTCCCTGTTGAGGCTATTCTTGGGAATGGGACATCACAGTCCTCCCTTCCCGAGATTGCTTGTCCTCAAGCAACATCAATCGTGGGTGCTGCAATATATGCTTTCCCTCCCATGTGGCATCCTCCATTGGAAGTCCCCTCCATCTGACCAAGCACTCTCTGATGACCCTACTCCTCAACCTGCCCTCTCTCCACTCTAGCACCTCCTCCGACACTAACTCCAATTGTCCCTCCTCATGCAAGGGTGGAAACTCCTCTAAAATGGACACTTGTTGTCCCATTGTCTTTTTAAGGCAATAAACGTGGAACACGTTGTGTATCTTGCTACCCTCCAGCAACTCTAGCTCGTAGGCCACTTTTCCTACCTTCCTGATGACTATGTACGACCCATAGAACCTGTTGCCATGCTTATACACACCTACTAACGTGGGGAAGTCTCCAACCCACTTGGTGTGTCCTTGGAGGCACAAACCTAAGTCTAGACTGATTGTCACCTCGATCTAGACCTCTTCTGTCTAGGCTCACTCTCAGGGAAGCCAAGGGGGTAGACCCTATTAAATTATGTGAAGTTTGATTAATGATCTAGGAGTCAAATGAGTTAATTGTTAAGAAAATCCAACCCAATGAAAGACAACCAATGCAAATGTGCAGTTCCTTTAATGACAAACAAACCCTTTATTTGGAAACAACAATTAAACCAGTGCCTAAAGATTAACAAAATGGAGTCAATGAGATATACAACAAAAGTACAATTATACACGAATGAATAATATTATGAGATATCCACAATGAGAAGTAACTTTACACTTAGAAAAATAATGATCAAATAAATAAAGAATGCTAGAAATACGAAAGCTTTGAAACAAGTATTCACATGAAAAAGAAATGCTTGAAAGTAAATTGCTTGAAAGAGTAACTTGCTTGAAAAGTAAATGTTGTGAGAGAGTGTGTAGGTTGATTTTAGCAAATTTTAAGTCTCTCTTGAATTAAGGGGAAATTTAGTGTGAGAGATGCAAGCCTAGACAATGTGACTACCCCTAACTCTTATCCCTTTAACCAAAACGAATTGTTGGGTGCTCAAGAAGAAGAACAAACAAGGTTCTTCCCTAGCTCCACAGGTCAAATCCTAAATGTTTGGGCGCTCAAGCAAGGAGGACACGTAGTATCGTGAAGCCGTCCCAGACTTCAACTCCTTGTAGCCTCCCAAGTCACCCTTTTTGGTGGTAGAAGCAATACTAATTAGGGTGCCTAATTAATCTAGCCTCTCAATCCTTTGCCCTTTTTTAGTTACCCAAGATCCACCAAGTGGCAAGGCGAGGGAATACGGGGAAAAGGCGGGGCACAAGTTTGATTACTCTTCAACAACTTAAAAATTAGATTAGTGTTCACGATATTGCATGGATGGCTAGACCAATCTCTTTGCAAGGTGTGGGCGAAATGAATAATGTAAATGACTTGAAATTTAAAATACAACCTCACAACAATGGCACAAGATGGAGGACAAGCCTACCAGTTTTGGCCAAGGTGGGTAAATAAAATAAATGCAGAAAATTAAATATAAGCCTAGCCTTCACGATATTGTATGGATGGCAAAGCCAATCTCTTTGCAAGGTGTGGGCAAAAATACAAAGATTATTTACACTTTACATAAAAGAAATTAAAATAGAGAGAATCAAGTCCAATAGACTCTCTTGGGCTGCTTACAATTGTTTAGAAAGTGAAGTAGAGAAGAGGGTTTGGTACCAAGACCCTTGGATGTCTCCTTGAGTGTCTTGGGGCCAAAAAGATGCAGAAATCCTCTTTTAACCTGCAAAAAACAACAAGGCATTCTTGCTGAAAATTGCTAAAATGACTTGGAAAAGATTATTTTAGGTTATCACAATGAACATAAATAATTTAACTGAAAATTTCTGAACATAAAAATGAAAGATTAGATTGTAGATTTTTATGGAAATAAAGTTAAAACTGATATAAAAGTGGCTGGAAATAAAAACAGAAAATAGAAATGCTTTGGATGGCTGAAAAAGATAGATTTTCAGATCTGAAATCCACTCCTCCAAGCATTTGGTAACCTGTAGATTTTTGTAAACTCTTGCTACAAAATACAAAAGAATGTGAGAGTGATCTAACAACTTGCAAAATACTTTCTAAATTAATTAGAGACAACCCACAAAGACTAATAGTAAGACTACTACTAATTTATCCCAAACAAAATACTTTGCTTGGGTCTTCAAGTAAAATACAAGCAAGGAAATGCAAAAAAAATAGATTGCACCAATATTACATCTTAAACAACAAACAATGGCTCCAAGAATACTCCAAGAGAGACAATAAATCCTCCAAAGCTTCTATTTTATTACATAAAAGAAAGTTTGCCTAATGGCACCTGTTATCCCGATTTCTAGGGATAACTAGGAGATCATGTCTCGAGGCCCACAGGTCCTAGACATGGAGTACCGAGAGCAGGATTGACCTGAGCATGACCCTGGAGGGCCCATCCTTTTCTTCTTTCGTCAGATTCGTCTTGTCAGCAACAACATCATCCATCACCATCGACTTGGTCTTGTATCGGAGAAGGCTCTTGCTCCATGAAGTAATTGGTCCAGGTATCATGGTATGTGTCACTTTTGATCATTATAACCTTTAAATGTATGCATCTGATCCCTTTTATCTCTGACAACTGCTTGGAACTTACATTGGCCCACTTGACCATGCTTGGGGAGATTGACTGGGTGCTCTAGCAAGCCTGTACCCATAGGTTTTGGTTTTCCACTGGGGGATTTCTGAAGAGCCATCATTCGCTCCCATCATACCACCACTTTTCCATCTTATATCCCGCTCATCTGTCCCATTCCCCTTGTCCAGTCATTAGGATGATCTGTTTGTGGGGTTGCACCTTATCTCGTGGGAAGAAGGGGCTAAAGGCCCAGAAGGTAAAAGAAGCTGGTAAAAGATAAAAGCCTAGAAATAAAACCTCGAGATGCTTCGCCTAGGGATCCTCGAGAAGGCAATAAAAGGCCTCTTAGCAAGAAACAAGAGGGACCCGAGAAAAAATAACAAACAAGACCTAATCAAGAGGATAGGGGGTCTCATCACGAGCCAACCTATTATGCTCATGGGTACCTAACAACATGACATTGCCACTATCTGGTTACCATGCCATGGTAGTGACCTTTGGTTGCATGGCCAAGGGAAAGGGGGTCTCATCACGAGCCAGCCTTATCATCTCTGTGAAAGTATTTGTGGGTAACACTGTCAGCTCTGGTCACCACGCCAAGGCAGTGTCCTCTAGTTAACCCTTGAGTAA
>SNQJ01S0095267.1:46642-60211 GCA_010110895.2 Picea sitchensis | reverse complement strand
TCTTCTCTTGCACGACAACCTTTATTTATTTTTCATAGGTTTTTTACAATCCTTCATAGGGATTTCATCTTCCCTCTCCAAAGGTATTTTGGTACCTTTACCCTTGATTTTCTGTACAGGGTTTTATTGTTTCTCTTCTACAACTTTTTCAATGCCTTTCCCTTTCTTATTATGTATAGGGGTTTCTGGTAAAGGTTGTCCTTTGAAATCCCCCTTAGGGATTGATGACCTAGTGAAAGGTCTTTTACCCTTGATTTCAATTGTTGGAGGAGGAGAGGGAAAGAGAAGCTTCTTCCCTTTTTTTGATGTCACCTTGGTAGAAGATGGAACTTCTTCTAACCCTGGTGGAGGTGGTGGTGAGAAATATCTATGTGGAGAAAGACAGACTTCCTCCTCAGCTTCCCTGACCTGCTTATTGATCTCTGAAACAGGGACTTTTCCCTTTCTCTTCTTGTTGATCCCTGTTTTAGTACTGGTAGGTGATGAAGATCTTGCAATCTATGATTGGGGGGTAGGTGTTGGGTCCAGCTTGAAGTGAGAAGTGAACAAAGAATTCTCCCAGGAGATCTCTTTCTTTCCCAACTCTTCAGAGACAAGCATCCTGATAAGTCCAGAGTGGAAAAGACTGGAGTCCAGATCCTTAGATTTGGCTTGCACCCTATCTACCATTTTACCTATACTTCTTAGCAGGTAATATGGAACATTCATCTGAACCTTACCAGTAAAATGAAACAATAGCCTTATGTGGTAATGATACATGGTGTTAAATCTCCCTTCACAACTAAAATATCTCTGTATGATTTTCAACATTCTGTCAAACTAGTCAATCAATTGATTCCTTGGCACACTCTTAGATAAATCATTGGCTTGGTATTCAGGATTGAAAATATATTTAACGAAGGGTGAACTCAATATCATGGCCTTGAACCAATTTTCTCTTGAAATGGGGATCCCTGTTGCAGCTGAGATGGAGGCTTTAGTCACCTCAAATTCCAAATCTCCAACTCTGGTTTTCTTGCCATCAAAATTTAGTGAAAATGTTTTTTCTAATTTTGGGTGGCCTCTCTGCATGTTTTGGCAGAAAGAGAGGCATCCTTCTCATCGAAACATTTCCCTTGCCATGGGTTATGTGTCAAAAAGGTGCATGTCATGAGGTTCTGTTCAAACTATCTTACCACCTTTGTGTTCTTTCTTTGACTGAGGGGTCTCCATGACTCAGAAAGAGGGTTCTTGAGAGGTTGTAAGGGATGCTATTGACTAGAAAAATTCAATTCAAGTCTCAAATACACAAGGATAGCACTCCAAATTAACAGTTCTTAGAAAATGAGCTTGGCTATGAGAAATGGACCTTCAGGCTTATACAGATTTTCAGAGTGTAGACTGTGAGGAGGTAATCCTGAAATGACTCTTCGTACATGATGAAAAGAAGCAAAGAATAATCAGAGAGGTTTGAGCAGTGCCTCTACGTAGCGCAACACATACACAGAGGATAGGCTATTGTAGGCCTCTGAATTTCAAAGGCTATGACAAAGAAAAATAATCAAACAATGGTTACGAGCGATGATGTTTACATGAATGAAAATATGGCTCCCATACTACCCTGCAAGCTTAACAAACTGAAACCTGAGCACAAATATCCTATGAAAATTAATATGTGAAGGAGGTTTCACATGATACATGTGAAGTAGACCTCTTTTGAGCTCCTCAGCATGATCTTAGGATGATATTGGGGAAACTTTAGCCCTGGAATCTCTCACATCATCGGATTTAGTTGACATGCAATCGTCTGATCTGAAATGGCAAACTTACGCAGTGCATCACTGCTGAACTTTTCAAATTTAGAAACCATTACCAAGGATCATAAATGCAAGATATTTTGAAATCATTTCAACCGAATTCTGGCACTGAAAACAAGGGTTAAGGTATCATTCGTGGAAATCATGACTTGGAGTGGATGAATGATAAACATGACAAGCGCTACGGAACTTCTTGCTGAGTGGGAAGCACTCTGCAAATCAAAAAAATGATTGAACAGGTGAGTGGAGATGATGAGGTATGCATGTGAGGTCATGAGTGAGGAGAGAGGTGTGTCACATCAACCTGGTCATGGGAGGTATCAACCTAGGGATGAATCACGAGAGGGGACAAAAAGAATATACCAAGATATTAAAAGGGTTTAAGGACCAAAAATTGAATTTTGGATCAACACATGAGCTATGACTCAAAGGTTTAGTCATCCTAAGGGGTCCTATCATAAATAACATTTAAGGGATGAGAAATTTATAAGAATCTAAGGTTTTTTATTTTATTTTTTTAACAAAAACAAACTAAGTGACCCAAGGAGACTTAGTGTGCTAACACTGAGAAAGAAACTATTGAGGTAGTTGACAGTGGTTGAACATCGTCTCCTTCCATAAATAGAAAGTTGGGAAAAGACAAGCGCAAAGGCATACTATCAGTCCTTTCTGACAGAGATTGCGTCTGATGGACGACTGCATGCACAGCCTGACAAGGAGGCTCCTCAATGTCAAGCATTGATTTCATGACATGATTGTGTCTCAGACATCTGAGCCAGTCTGAGTATATGTAGACATTTTTTCCATTTTTGTTGGTATCGTTGGTAGATCTAAGCTCCTTATTGTAAAGTTTTGATGAAGCACTGGTTTTCCCTGGTTATGTATCTGTATGTGAAACTTCTTGTTTAATGACAATCAATTTTCTTACTTCCATCTGGTTTCCATCTAATATTGAAAGAGTTCATGATTGACTGAGTCACATGAAGCATTGTGACAGTGTTATATAAATTTTTTATGGTAATGTTGTTATGATTTATTTTAATGTTCTTGTGATTTAAATATAATAATTTCTTGTGTTTAAATTATTCCTCTTTGAGTTGTTGGAAGCTTGATGCTCACAACAAACCTTTTCACTTTCTCACAAAAGTCTTCTTCCTACTCACCCCTATTACAACTCACTGTCTGAAGTTAAATTAAGACCTCACCTATTCACGCATAACGTTAGTCCAGGATTCTGAGTTAAGATGATATTGTACTTTGTTTAATTCCAATCGATCACCCTTTTTATAAACAAATCATGACATAAAATAATGTGTATCATGCTTACTCCTGCTGCAATCTAGGAGTGACTTCTAGTGCTAATAGCGGTTAAAGCTTATGAAGAGTTGCAGAGAGTTGTATGAGTCCATGTACATATTTTACTGAATGAATACAAGCATAGAGGCTTGATTCTACATGTATGGTGTTGTGTTCATTTTATTTATTTGAGTAAATGTGATGTTTCTTTATGTTCTCTTTGTTTTATCCGTTTATTTATCTTTTAGGCATGAATAGTTTTTTCATGGTTAAGTGTAGAAATATTAGATGTTTTTGTAATTTTCATTTGTTTTCTCTTCCGAGATTCCTGGTGGAAGGAGTGCATAGTGCCCACAAGGAGTGCATAGGCCAAGTCGAGATAGACTCAGAAGCTCAGAAGAGATAACGTGAATTTATAGTTGAAGTGCAGAGAGTGCATAGTTTCTTAGAGGAGAGAAAATATTAGATGAGACTTGTGCAAGGAGTGCATTGGGAAATAACTTTGTTTAAGTGTTAAATAATTCTCAGAGGAGACAAACGCAAGGAGTGCGTAAGGGATATTTTCTTCAAAATATTTAAGTCCAATAATTTCTCAGAAGTTTCAAGGATGCAAGGATTTCACCAGAGCTATGAAATACCTCAAGGAACAAATCTCATAAGAGATAGCGAGAACAAGAGTTAGCGGGAGGGACTTAGAAAATTTCTAAGTCAATAGATTTAAATTTCCAGAGGAGTGCACAAGAGGGCGCCAAAGATTTAGTTTATCTCTTGCAGTGAAGCTCAGGAAGGATAGCAGTTAGAATCTTCAAGGAGGAGAGGATTCATTATCTTAAAAGTTCAACGATGGAGATATTTTTGGGAGGATACAGGCTATTTTGTTACCCTTATATCTAGAGAAGTAGTGTGGGGTTTAACCCTGTAAGTCTTTAATACTTCGCGTGTTCGAAGAATTAGTAGATAAAGTTTAAAGGAGAAGTTATCGAAGATTGAAAATCTACAACTGAGATCCATTCGGGAGGTTGCAAGAGAGTGGATAGTCATTGGATCGGGAGGATCTGTGCAAGGTTTAATAAGAGGAGTCCTTCATATTTCATGCATTCGAAGGATTTTGTGTGTAGAGAAGTCAGGACCCTTGAAGTTTCGAAGGCTGGAGTGAATCGTGACCATCCAAAAGCTGAGGAAACATGTTAGTATATCATTTACTACGGTGGATTAGCACTTCAAAGGAAGTTTAGGGTGGAGGAAACCTTAAAGTAATGAAGACCTGGAGTTCATCTGGGTCAGCACTTCAAAGGAAGTTTAGGGTGGAGGAAACCTTAAAGTAATGAAGACCTGGAGTTCATCCTCAATGGCCCATCGAGGACATACGTCAAATGTGATTAGAAGATCTGGAGGATAGTCTCTCTGGGAGAATAGAAGGAAGAGAAGGTCGATCTCTCCGAAGTCTCGAAGCCCAGACTATATTTGGACCATTGATTTTAAGAAGGACACATGGCAACAGATATGGAGGTCCAACACACCATGGAAAATAGAGTGCAGTGATGGTTGGACTCCCGAAGGCTCAAAGTCCAAATTCAATCCCAACCATCCATTGGAGAGGAAACGTGGTGCAATATCCCATAGCTCAGGAACTCGACACTTCAGCGAAATCAAATCGTTGTGCAGAAAGGAAGGAAATTCCATGAAGTCCCAAATGATTTCTAACCATTGATCTAGGAGGGGACATGTGGAGGAAGGATAATAATTCGATGTTTCAACGTCGATATATATAAATTGTTGTGTTGTTTGATGACCAAAGAAAATCATTGAAGCCTGAAGGGAATTGATTTGGATTCTCCATTGTTTGAAACATTATGGACCGTTGATCTGAGACTCGGAAAAATTGTTTTTCGGCGATCTAGGAGAGTTGTGGAAAAGGGCGTTGTGAAGAAATCGTCAAATCCCAAAGACATGATCTGAGTCGTCGATGTTGGTGTTCATTGTGAACCATTGATCTAGCCTCTTAGTGTTTGGGAGTTCACAGAATTTGCGTTGGGAGATGAAAGTGATAAGAAGTATCAAAGTCCCGAAACTTTCGGGGTTTGAAGCTTTGGCCCATGGTTTTAGTCCTCAGTCTCTGGGGAGGATTTTTAAGTGCTCGGGGACTCCCAAAAATGATAATTTTCATTTGGGAAGAGGTTTTAAGGACCTATGCATTAATATTTTGGGCTCATAGGGATCATGTGAACTAATTTTAGCTCCCAACTAAAATGATTCTAGATTAGGAGGTTGCACGAAACCTGTGAGAGGGTGGGGTATGCATCATAACTCATGAGGGTTCTCCAACTTCACATGGCCATAAATCTCTAACCGAGAGGATTTATGTGATGTTACACATATCACTGGAAATATCATGACATGTATTGGCCATCTATAATAGTCTTACCTACAAATACACTTATATTCATATGTTTATACCTCAAAAAATATTGATTCCCTTAACCATATTGTTGTGCTACCAAAATTTAATACCAGACTTCTCCAAGGGTTGACATAAATCTTTAAGGTTTGACATCAATATACAATATCACTCTCCAAAGTTTGACATAAATGACAACCACAAATCCAAACCAACTATCCATCAACCTAAGCCAATTGTTTGACAATATCCTCCTTTGGCATTGATGACAACACCAAAATTTATGGAAACACTTAGTCATAATAACATTCATGATCATAATCCTCATCAATGTTTCTATCTCTCCCTCTTTGACATCAATGGAAAAGGGTATCTCCCTTTGGGGATACTCCCTTTGAATCAACTCTCCCTTCATCTGAATAATATCTTCCTCTTTGAAAAATGGTATCACACTGATGCAAAAATGAAGTCATATCACTCATTCTTCCCTTGTGCCCATTGCTCCCCCTGGAATCATTCCTCTGCACTCTCTCTCCAAGCATATAACTCTTTATCCATGCACCTGAGAAATCTATCCACCTGGAATCACACCTTTTTTCTTACCTCTCTATCTAACAACTTCTCTAAATGATATTTCTAGCTGTCTTCCTACTTTTGTTTCTCTCCCTTGAATTTTCTACAAGATGTCATGTAGATGACATGTAGGGATTCCTATACCTGCTTCCTTTTGGATTTTTTGTCCATTCAACTAGCATATATTAAAATCATTCAAGAATAAGCATTCAAATATTCATGTGTCATTATCATCCATTATTATAATGTTCATTTATCTCTTAACCACTCTCTAAACCAATCTATGAACTAGTCTCTAAATCCATGCTCTCATCAACTATCATATATATCTCCAAACCTTCTAAGTGTTCTTATGGATCCATCTTTGTCCATACTATCCATGAATCTGCTACTCAACTATCCACAATGTTGACCCATATGTCATTGTACTATTATGAAGTCTTCACTGTTGGGACTAATAATGAAATGTCAAATGTGTCCACTTGTCTTCTCTATATGTAATCCAAAATGTACATATCTGGAACAACCTATGTTGAAGATATCTTTGTCTAAATATAATCATAGAATTATTCTTGTTTAATTTTGTCAACTAATAAATTTTTCATACTGAACTTCTGCTAACTAACTTATCTGAGCCTGTCTACTTGAACTCTGTAAGCTACTCGAAAGATGGTTCTTTGATCTGTCTCAGCTACTGCATAGACCCCCCCTATCAAATATTCATATTACCTGGGAGTCTCTAAGTTGGATAGCTTAGAAAAATATCCTCTCAGATGTGAATTCATCATCATCTTCGTCGGTAGACTCAACATCTCTATGAACTTTGAATTCTTTCTTTGTGTCTATGGATTCATCTTGCACTACAATTCCTGAAAGTACAATCTCTTGAACTTGTTATTTATTCACATGTCCTTATTTTCTTTCATTTCTTTTCCAAACCTTTCTGTATCAGACATCTTCCTTTTTCTTTTTAGATGTGTCTTCATTTCGTGCTATTTCCAATCTTGTGACCTCTAGGACCTGGTCTTTCTTTACATGTTGTTCTTATTGTTCTTTTCTTTTCCAAATCTTGGTGTGTCTAATATATGTTTCTTTCTTCATTGATGGAACTATTACGCTTCTACAATTTCGGGCTATATGACCATAGTTGTGGAATTTGTAGCATTCAATATTATGTGGGGCAACACAAGAATTTATTGCTTGAAAATTTCTTTCATAAGATCTTCAATCTGCAACCTTATGTCCAAAGTTAGTACAACAAAATAAATTACCATAAAATAAATTTTCATACCTGGGAGTGAATGACCTTTTTGGTGTAGTCATTATGAATTCCTGCCTTAACTGATCATGATCATGATTGAAGCTTCTTTGTGTATTGAACATGGAGGGTATTCTTCTGTAGTCTTCTTCTTGAGTCTTTTTCACTTCTATAATGTTCTTCTTTAGGGTCCACCATTCTTATTTATTCATCAAACCTTTGATGGATTTTACATAAGTCTTTGGATTCTCTTCATTCTTTATTTCTGGTACTTCAATTGATGATATGGATGTGTTTTTTTCTTCAACATTCTTGTTGAGTTAGACGACTTTGACTCTTAGTGTGACAACTTCTTCTTCAAGATTTTCAACCTCTTCTACTTTCTTCATCATCTGAGACTTTATGACTTCTTTTGTTCTCTTCACTTCTTCAAGTTGGTTTAGATCGTTAGTTATTTCCTTAAGATGATCTGTCAGTATCATCTCTCTCATTTATGCTTCTTCCATTTGTGCTTCTATGTTAGATTCCAAATATTTCTATTGATCTTCAAGATTTTCTTTGATCTTTTTGGATTCTTCTAGTTGAGATCTTAAGTTCTTGATGACCTATTGGGATTCTTCAAAAATATGAACACTTTCCTTTTGCTTCATCAATTCTTTCTTGACTGACATATTTTCTTCTCTTTCTTTCCTTAGTTCCTCTAAATCACTGATTAGTTCTGGTTCATCATTATTTTCATTTTCAATCTGAAGATTGTATTCTATTTCATTAGTATTTTTTGTTTCGTCACTTTCGATTTTCAAATAAAGGCATTCAAATTCAAGATGTATGTGATTTTCACAATTAAAGTAAAAGAACTCACTTTTGTTGGCTTCTGTCACTGCGCACTCTTTTTATTTTGAATCTATCTGACATGATGAGCATCTTTGTTCCTGTTATGTATGTGATGGGAGAAAAATAGCTATCATGTAATTTGTCCCAAATTTATTTAGCTGATGAACATTTTCCCACTTTGTCCTTTGTTGAATCAAATAGTCTTTCCATGATTAAATCCATTTATATTTTTTTATTTCTCTTTAATTCCTTCTTGGTTGTAGTCTTTGGTTTCCTTGTAGCATTGTATCCTGTCACAACTGACTGCCAAATATCATATCCATGTGCCTTTAAAAATGACCTTGTCCTTATTCTCCACATATCATACTCTATACCATTTTTACCATTAAACAATGGTACTCCATTCTCATAATAATCCATGATCTCCTTCTAGTGGTTAAATTGTTTCCTGAAGGAACCCACTCTGATACCAATTGTTGGATTACTGAGAGGGCGGGTGAATTAGTTTTGAGAAATTTATACCACTTATTAATCATTTTAACCACAATGTGTATTCCTTTAACTTATTCAAAAATGTTCAGAATTTCATCATTAATATGTTATTGCATCATATAACATTAACATCCATCAGTGCATAATAAATAATAATAGACACATCCAAACAATGCATAATACAACCATTGTTATCACTAGAATTTCGTCCACAAATGGTTATAGGAATCCAACATATTCAAACACCCATTAGTTCATCCATGGCCCAGAAAATGCATTTCCAAAGGGCACAAAACTATACAACTGGTTAAAAAATCAGCATGCGCTAAGATATAAAGGCAGCGCACACACGTGTGACAGTTGAATAATGCCGAAAAAGTGCATATGAGCCCGATGCGCGACTGTGGACACACAAATCCACGCACATCTCAGAACGAAACATTTATGATTTTGGTTGTCCTTCCACCCACTTTTGGTTCATCTCCCAAGTCGATTTGACACCCAAATTTGAGTTGAATCCGAGTGGGGGGCTGGTCAAAGACCTAAGGGTGCCCTAAAGAGCCCCTTGTTCACACTAAAGAATGGTTGAATAATGCCTCAAAGATTTTCTATAAAAAGAGACCATGGGTGCACTATATTTTCAAGCAATTCATTTGTATTGTTATGTTGCCTATATTCTCTTGGAGAATCCTCTTTTCTCATCAAGGGCATACAAGAACCATTTCATTTAGCCATTCACATCACCTCTTAAGTGGATGGGATTTAGATTTCTTCACCATTTCATTTTAGTTTGTTCCTTGTAACAAGATCTCAATCATTGGGGGTTCAATATCCCTCCCTCAGAGGAAGAGGGGACCCATAAGTCTCCCTTTCTCTTTGGTGTTTTCCCACTAATACAACTTATCCATTGGTGGCATGCATGTTGTTTAATTTTTGTTCTATTTCCCTTATGCACTCTAGTTTAGTTTATTTTATTGTTATTAGCATTAGTTATTTGTTTATTTATTATTCTTGATGTTTCTAGCTCTTTCATTCATTGATGGCTTGTCCAGCTAACCCAACTGGACTTGTAAGCGTCCTTATTTTTCTCATTTAGGTGAAGAAAGGGATGCAAYAGATTGGTSACTCAACTAGGGATTGGTATCAATTTTCCCCCAATTTGGGTTGTTTGAGCACTTCATTTTGGTTTATTTAACTTGCAGGAACCATAACCAGCCCATGCCTGCCCGAAAAAAGCTAAATTCATAGCTGAGTTGAGAGAATTTCATCCGAAATTTATTTCACGGTCATGTAATAGAAAGTGCACGGGTTTTTTAACCCATAGTTGCGTCTTTCGAGCATTTGCGTCGAACCCACTATGTTTATCATCACATTCTGTGCACTATGCCAAAAGGTCATTTTCCATTTGCGTATCAACACCCAATGCACCTCTATCTACTATGCGACCCACGCGTCTGTCCAGAAAATCATACATTGTAAGGGTTTTTGTGATTTGTTGGAAGCCCATAGCCTTATTAAGTTTGATTGTATGTAGATTGTAATATGCACCACACTTAGATTCCCTCTCCACATGAAGTATTAGTCAAAACATAGGCACTTAGGGGGTTAAAAACCATATTTATCCTCTTTTTCTTTCATTTTTTCCACATGGATGGATTGCTTTGATTAAAGATAAGTTGGAATCATTCTATATCACAAATATAACTACTTGTGTTGGGACCAAAAATTGAAAGTCAATATTTGAGTATGCTCTTCTCTCATGCCATAAAGCGATCTTGAGAATCAGAAAAATGATTGAGAGAAAATTTCATCTCCCTTAAAGATAAAATCTTTAGGAGAGGACAACATCCCCCTCGGGACTCCTCTTAGTTTATTTTCAAACACATCTTAAATTTGTAAGGGCCCATACATGCCCACATTATACAAATATAGGATAGTTTTTGAATTTACTTTCTTAGACTACATCACTAGGGAAGTTTAAAGGTTTTGTAACAGGCCCATACATGCCCACATGTCCACAATCTAGGATATTTTTTGAAGCTTTCTTAAACTAAATCACACTAGGGAGTTAAAGGATTGGTAAGGACCCATATGTCCACATGCTAGTTCTCCAAGGACTTTAGAATTCCACAAGGTTGTACCAATGGCATTTAGTAAATTAGGTAATCAAGACTTGTAAGGACCACATGAAGTCCACATGCAGCAAGGTGACACAAATTATTAAAAATTTGGCACACTTTCACTTGTTCACACACAAAGTCACTACTCACTCACATAGTTTTCATCTCGAAGCGTGGAGGTTGAAGTAAGTTTCCTCCAAAGGGATTCTGAAATTCCCCACCCTTTTCTTGACGAGACTATCCACTCCCACTTAATATCTACCTAGGTGGCAATTGTGGGCTACAATTTCACCTTGATCGGATTTTGTGTGGCTATTGGGAAATATCGCCAGCTCTTTTGGGATATGCACCCTCTACCCCTCATTATAACTGATTACTTAATCCTTCACTAGTTCCTCTTTCGATGGTTTCAGACCCCACTGTTGAGTGATATTGGAAGGTCCAGTGCTATTTTGAGAGAAAGGACGTTACGTCTTTTAGGATATGAGCATTTGTTTTCTTTGTTCTCCCATGTGAACAAAACCCACCTACCCACATTTATGCTTCTTTATCAATTGATTTATGTATGATGCTCTTTCGATTACATGCGATTATGATATATATTGTGAAGGTCCAAAAAATCATAAACAAAGACTCTTGTTCATTTATTGCTCTCATCACCATTTTCACACATCCACTTTGCTAGTCGAACATCATAGGGGACCCACAGAATCCCCATCATTCCAGATGCTTGCTAAATCTCCCTCCCATTCTAGGGGGATTTCCTAGTCTTTCCAACTCATTGGCTCCACCTTCTCACACTCCTGTGAGTGCTACCATATTGGGATCAATTTTGCTTGGTTCCACTTTACTTGGGTCCACTTCCAAAGGTCAACCATCCACCCACTTTTCTTTACAGGGAAGTGGGGGGCACACTTCTTCTCTAGGAGGAAGTACAACCCCACCTAGCCCCCCTCAAGGTTCAGGGACACACAACACTCACACCATGGATGGAACTAACCCTCCTTACGGTTCAGGTACACAAAACATTCCCACCATGATGGTAATTAACCCTCCACTGCCACACCAAATGCCATACTTAGCTTCTCTCAATATACCGGATCTGACTAAGCTCACCAATGATCCTATATTGCATGACCCCACATGGTCTACAATGCCTACCAAACTACCTTCAAACATTCCCAAGTTTGAAGGAAAAGAGGGAGATGACCCAGCCAACCATATCATGACTTTCCACTTATGGTGCTCTTCAAACAACAACATGGATGACTCTGTCCGATTTGGGTTATTCCAATGTACACTCACTATCCCATCAGCCAAATGGTATGTAGAAGAAAAATCTGGGTCCCATGTGACCCTTGAATCTTTGGCCAAAGTATTTTTGACCTTCTTTCAACTACCAATCTTTCATGACACTGGTCTCGAACTACTCTCTGAGTTTAAACAAATCTCCGCTACACACATTGCTAACCACATTCATGAATGGTGTTGACGACATAGTCTATGCAAAGAAGAAGCGACCAAGCAACAATGCCTCAATTGGTTTCTCAAATCACTTGTTTTCCTCCTTGCCAAGGATGTAGCTGCCACCTTCCCCCAATCAAAAGAAGAATCCATTAGCAAGGCTCAATATTTTGAACTCATTTATTCACAATCAAGATACTTATATACAGTACTACCTGATGCTGCGAGACTCGTTCCATTCAGCCAGGACAAACCTAGGATGTCTCACTCAGCGGATGGATTGATTGGTACTAGTACACACCACAATTCACACCTCCAACAACCACCTATGTATGGAACACCTCAATATCCGTTGGCATATGGAGGAATTCCTTATTATCCTCCTCCCCCTTATCAACAACCATACCCTGTTTCCCTTCCTCCACCCATCAATGGACCACCACATACACCCACAGTATGCCTTGCAGCCCAACCAAGTTCTGGTACCCCCTCTACCTTAGCTTATACCCTGAGCACTAGTGAAAGAGTCACACCTTCCTATATACCCTACAGATGATTACCACCAAGTAATCCATACTTCCATTTCCTAGCCCTCCATAGCCCATGGTTCCACCACCAGGACACCCACATGCTGGGGTTAATTTTGTTCAACCCTCTCCCATTCAGAAATATCAAAATTTTGAACAGCTAAATATAGCAAATCCGACCCATTAGTCGAACATTGCCAAAAATAAAGGAAAAAACCGAAACAATAATAATCCAGGACCAAGAGGGAACCAAAACCACCCCCATCAGAACTGACCTATCGGGGGCAACCAACATTAGGGGAACCAGAACCCTCAAGGGGGAAATAACAACAAATGCCAAGGGAAGAATAACAAAAATCTTCGGACAAACTTCCCTTGTGCCCTTTGCGGTGAGTATGGCCATTATACCCACCATTTTCCTCAAATTGTTGACTTTAAATGGATGAAAGAATCTAGAAATGGACCATGTCCCCGAGCACCGCCTTCTCCCCAACAGGCCCCACAATAATATGTGAAGAAACCCACCCCAGTGGTGTTACAAAAACCGATACCACACCAAGGGGTGATGAACACCCAATAGGATATGCATCCTGCCCCACCACAGATGGGACAGTATCCCAACCCAGGCACTCCTATAGATCGTACTATCCTCCTCACTAGTGAGGAATAAGTCCTTCTACAAATGCCCAGTCGTCAATATAACGCACCCCCTGACTCCTCTCCCACTACCTCGGAAGAAGCCCCAATAAAAAATGCACCACCTTTGATGATTCCTCTCCCTAATACTTAACCACCCCTTTGTATTCCTCAC
>SNQJ01S0095267.1:30745-44925 GCA_010110895.2 Picea sitchensis | reverse complement strand
CTCAAAGTATGGCCATTACACCCACCATTTCCTAGTGCTACCTCAATTTTGGTAGACACTAATAGCCGTACGCCAAAGATTTCAGAAAGAACCCCTCTCATCCACATCATCTCACACACATATCACTAACATCCACTATGTCATGACCTCAATCAACAAATGGCTGAGATGTCCTTTCTCTCTCTCTGAATCACTATACCATTTCACCTACTAGTGTCCCACAATTATTGAAAACAGGCGTCGCCAAATGGCCCTTATTCAAAATCCTACACCCCCCCAATTTCTAGCAGAACTGGTAACTACCCCTACTCCCTCACCTTATGTTGTTCATATCTTCTCTCCTAAACCTGAGGCACTCCTGACTCCCCCATGGTTCCTGGATAGTTTATATGAGGATTTTCCCCCAAATCCACCTAATTCTCCAGTTCATTTCCCCATGGAAATTTTATTCCTGACTACCATTTTTAACCCACAGTATCTCGATATTTGGTTTATGTCGAGTGAACCTGCGTAACCCCCTTGCATAATTCCCCCTACCTCTTCACTAGAATATAACAACACAGTGATAGTCACCAATGTTATTCCCTTGGATCCACTATATTCTTGACAATTTCACTACAATGAAGACATCCTCTAGGAATTAACTTCCTCTGATTTCCCATGGGATCCATTCCATCACAGAGCACTCTTTCTTTTACAAGAAGCCTTTGTTCCTCCCAAACAAGTCCCCATATACACAATCAAAACCAAATATTTTCTCCCCTCAGGGCATATATATTGGTTCAATAACCCTATCCCTGCCCTGACGCTTTTAAAGAAGGAAATATGGCCAACATTTCCTCTACCATCAAAATTAATATTTCCATCAAACCTGGAATCATAGAGGAAATCACCATCAACATTGCATTCTCTCCTGAAGAACTCATCGCTTACAAAGCTCTCTTCTAGGAATACCAGGACATTTTTTCCTGGTCATACATAGAGATGGCCGACCTTGAGCCCTCTATTATTTAACATCGTATAGACACATGGCTTGATATCACACTTGTACGAAAAAAGCAGCATCCATTACACCCATCCAAAGAGACAACCATCAAATCCGAGATTGACAAATCACACATTGCAGGGTTCATATACCCCATTGCATATACGTCATGGGTATCCAACCCCGTCCCCGTTAACAAAAAATAGGGAACTATCCATGTCTGTACGGACTTTCACGATCTCAATCATGCTTGTCCCAAAGAAAATTTTCCAACGCCCTTCATCGACCAAATTATCGATGATTGTGCCAACCACGAGGCTTTATCCTTCATGGACGATTTCTCTAGATACAACCAAATTCAGATTCACCCAACCGATCAATACAAAATCAAATTCACTACCCCTTGGGGAACTTTTTCATATTGTGTCATGCCTTTTGGCCTCAAAAACACTGGAGCCACTTTTCAATGTGCCATGACATACATTTTTCATGATCTGGCTCCAATCATTCTCACCTACTTGGATGATCTCATTGCTCGATCTAAGAAACACACTCAACACCTCAATGACTTACACATTTTCTTTCACAGGTGTCATCAGTACAATATCCTCTTGAATCTCCTCAAGTGTGTATTCTATGTCACCATTGGACGACTCCTTCAGTTCATCATCTCCCAACATGGCATCACAGTACACCCCCTCAACGTCCAAGCCATCACGCAAATTCCCCCTACTCATAAGTTACGCCAGCTGCAAAGATTACAAGGCAAAGATAACTTTTTATGCTACTTTGTCCACGATTACACCACTCAGGAACATGGTTTCCTTCACCTCTTATGTCATTATATCCCATTACAATGGGACGAACATGCCCAAACCACTTTTGATGATCTCAAAGAGGCCCTCTCCAATACCCCATTGATTAGTCCACCCGACTATGACTGCGACTATATCCTCTACTTATTGGCCTTAGTTGTCTTCATAGTAGGAGTTATCATCCAATTAGGGATGAGGACTGGGAGCATGTCATTTACTATGTTAGTAAAAACCTTTCAGGTCCACCCTTGAAATACAATCACAATGAGAAACTCTCCCTTGCAGTGGTCCTCGCAGTCCAAAAACTGCGCCATTACATCCTGCTTCAAACTACAAAGGTCGTAGAAGATTCCAACCCAATGCAATACTTTCTCAGTCACTGACAAATTGATGGAAACTTTTCCCATTGGATCGGCATCCTTCTGGAGTACGAACTCGAATTTTCAACACCTAAGAGCAAGAAATCCCTCGTCCTTGCCGAACTCATTACGACATTTCCTTCCGATACTACCAGCTCTCTCGTTAATACCGACTTCCCCGACGAATATTTATTTTTCATCCCTTCAGAGGACCCTTGGTACGATGATCTCCTCATCTACCTATGAACACAAAAGTTCAGAAACCACCTCTCCAGGGATGATCATCGACGTATTCGAAACCAGACCCCTTGATACCTCCTTATCGATGATATCTTATATCGATGAGGGGTCGACACCATACGTCATCGATGTTTGACCATTGATGAAGTCGATTGAGTCTTGAATGACTACCACAATGGTGCATGCGGTGGCAACCTCTCAGGGATTTCCACCACCCAGAAAATCATTCAAGATGGCTATTTTTGGCCCACAATGTTTCACGACTGCATCCGCACTGTGAAGGGATGTGAAAAATGCTAGCTATATGACAACAAAGAGAGAGCACCACCGACTCTTCTCCACCTAGTCATTATTGTCGGCCCCTTTTTAAAATGGGGCATAGACTTCATGAATTGAAACCCTCCATCTAGCAATGGAAAAAAATACATCATTGTGGTAGTCGATTATTTCACCAAGTAGGTTGAAGCCATGCCCACCTTCAACAACACCACTGACACTGCAGCCCATTTGTTCTTCAACCATGTCATCTCTCTCTTTGGATTCCCCTTAAAGGTAGTCTCTGATCATGGGAAACACTTTGAGAATGATATTTTCATCGAAATATCCTCCAGGTTAGGCTTCTCCCATGATTTTCCCTCCCCATACTACCCTTAGTCCAACGGACAGGTAGAGGCAGTCAAAAAGGTCCTCAAAACCATGTTACAATGCATGGTTAACAAACATAAGACCAATTGGCACCATATGTTATTTTCCTCACTATGGACTTATTGCATGGTAGTTAAAACTGTCACTGGTTTCACACCATTTCATCTCGTCCATGGGGTTGAGCCCAATCTCCCCATTGAGTGTGAAATTCCCACCTTACGCACTGCTATTGAGCTATTACCCGACATTGCTCCAATGGAGTAGCATTTTCTGAACTTAGAATCATTGGATGAAGATAGATGGTCTTCATTACAGAACAATGAGGCAGCCAAAAAATGATCAAAGGCCACCTTTGATCGCCATGTCAAACTTCTCTCATTCAATGAAGGCAACCTCATCCTTGCTTATGATATCGCTCATGATACCTTCGGCCATGGAAAATTCGAGTCATTATGGCATGGAACTTACATCATCCAATATTTCCTCACAAAAGGTGCCTACATCCTAGCCTCCCCCAAAGGACATCCTCTCAAAGAACCTGTCAACAGGTTGTACTTAAAGAAATTTTACACCAGAGCATAGCCATTCTACACTAAGCTTTTTCTTTTTTGTGGATTTTTTAATATTCTTTTTCCTCCATGCCTCATGTATAATCTATCATTTGTGTTATTGACAGATTCCTCCTCCATCATCCTTCCACATCGGTTACACCGAAGGGACATATTCCTCCTCCATCATCCTTCCACATCGGTTACACCGAAGGAGCTATTCGTTGGACACAAAATATCACTTTGGCCGCTTGGGCCCTCTATACCCCCATGAACTACTTCCACTCCAAATGGGCATATGCCTAGGCTTAGCTAACAACAACCAAGTATGTATCATTAACTGCCATTGGTCTCTTTGTTGAGGCCAATCATCACCATATTCATCACCTTAGAGTCTTACTAGATTCCCAACTCATCATCCTCTAGCTCAACAATGTGTATCGCGTATGCGATCCATGCCTCTTTCAAAAATACCTACAAGTAGTTAGACTTTTTATCTCGACATTTTGATTCAATCACATTCACACATATTCCAAGGAAATTTAATCAAATATACATAATATGGCTAACCTAGTGTTAAATTGGCATTTATCCCATCAAGTTACCATTACACATACATAACCTATCAAAAGTCTGTCACAGCATATAAAGTAGACATCATAACCAAAAAACATCAACACATGTGAACATCACAAAGATTCCAAATGTATATATATATATATATATATATATATATATATATATATATATATATATATATATATATATATATATATATATATACATATATATATATACATATATATATATATATATATATATATATATATATATATATATATATATATATATATATATAAGTCAATGTGCCATCAATGTTTAAAAAATACATACAACATCCGTAGATAGGTGAACCACCTCACCCCTATATATACAAAAATCGTCCCAACACCATGTACAAAATGGGCTCGCAAGCCTCTATATAAATACAAAAATACATATCCAAAGGAACTCATGGTGCCTCTAAGTCTCCACCACCTAGTCCTCTCTCAGGAAGAGGTGCCCCACCAACTAAGGGTCCCTTCGGGTCCCAAGGCCACCCGCCATAGCGTCACCCCCGCCAAATGCTTCCCTACGTATCAAGGCTGTCCACCAATTCGCTCCACTCCGTTGGAAGGCCCACACACTACTCCAGGTCCCCCTCATCCTGAATACGCAACTACATGCCCTCGGTAACTCCCTATAGTACCACCTCCAAGTGGTGAAGAATATCCTCGAACTCCCCCCTGCCCCCCCCAGAGGAGCATGCGATGGTCCTGCACTCGGATCATCAAAACAACATATCCTATGGCATATGATGCCACAACCATGAAGCCTTGGTCGTGAAATAATGGCCACCCTCCCCATCACCATGACGAACCAAAATCATCACCCACCACCTCAGTTGTTTCTCTCACACACTAGGTGCATCCAATAGAACTCTAGGGTGCAACATGGGCACCCTCTCCAAAAACCATGCTACCAAGATGGACCCAAAGGAAAACTCCCCTAAGTCCGCAACTCGACACTTGTTGAGATACCCCACCATCTTGGCATGTAGCATCAAGCCCCAGAAAAAATGCTCACCCCCTAGTGCCCTCTCCATGATCCTAAACTGACCCCCACTAATCCACTGAGTCGCGATAAATCCATAAACTCTCACAATCATCGATGCACCAGGGAATCCATCGCCCCAATCCTCACCACTAACCCTGACATGAAGTCCTCTCTTGAAAAATATGTTCAGGCTAGGTCAGCCAACTAACCATCTTCGGGCACCACAGGCTCGACAGGTAGAAGGGTTCCCTGAAAAGGGATTACAGTAAAAAAATATACATCCTCTATAGTAGATAATGCCAGGTTCTCACCTCACACATTGAAACACTACAAATCCAGAATCCACATCGAAATCTGGAACTATAGAAGGTACTCATGTGCCCTCACCACTGAGCACTCAAAAAACTTTAGCAACCCACAGGCTACCAAAGCACCATGTACAACCGAATTCTCATCACTCATCGCCTCTCTCAGGCATGCCCAGTCCCTTTCCCTCTATTAGATTGGCATTGTCAACTGGTCACCTGCATCCGCACATACAATATTTTATCAGCCATCACAACTCATAAAAACACAAAATATCCAAAAAAGATTAGTTTTTACACCCTTCAACTTTGCCTCAAAGGCATGGATTTTTTACCCACAGGCGCGCACATATGCACCCATGTTCACGCCATAGTTTGGCATGCATGCATGATTGTTGGCAATACAGGGGTGCACCCATGTGCCCCTATGACATCAACAGACATGCACCCTAGCGCGCTTGTTCGCTCCACAGTTGCACACACAAGCACAATTGTCAGGAACACAACCGTGCATGGATGCGTTGTTGTGCTTTTCACATGCACGCATCCTATGTGAGCCTTTTTTCCCCATTTGGGCACCCCCATGCATGGATCTCCAAATTAAAGCCTCGCACTCATGTGCATGAAAAAGTCGATCACCCATGCACTGGGGGGGACACCCTCACAAAACCCCCTTGTACGACCATCCATACAAGCCCTACCCAAAAAAGAACCCCTAGCTACTATGCAAGAGGATACGAACACTAACCTAAAACTTGTTGATCCTGAATCAGCTGGCTCGATCTCCCAGAGTCTCCAAATCTCTCCTCAAAATCTCTTGTCCAATCACTCTGCCAACAGGTACAAATGAGGTGGCACTGTGGGCCCTACAACTATATATAGTTCCTTTTTCCAAACATCCATACTCAATTCTGGGAGTTCCGAGCAGTCGTTTTTTGATCCGTCTTCAGCCATGAGACCAGGACTGCACCACCTACACATTCCCATTCCCCGAGCCACCATCCATACTCGGCCCCTGGGGAGAATTTTTGTCACATCACACCTGGGTACACATGCTTATGTTCAAAATTATCAAATAATCGTTATATTTTATTTATCTTCAGATATTGTTCACGTTGGGTATTTATTTTTCATGTGTGCAGGTACTTGGTCACCACAAATCAGCATGGCCCTTTTAGGTAAAATATCACTACTGGCATGTAATCATTCCCACTAAATATCAATTGCATCTCCCAGTCACACCCTTCGATATTTACCTCTAGGGTCCCTCCATCCGGCTCTGCAGTACTCACACCTCTGCTTCAGTTCAGTACTGTCACCCAGTAGCACTCTTCCCCACAAGAGTTGTCCCATTCATAGTCACCCTTGACACTTTGACACTCATGCTTCTTTCACCCCCTAGGGCTGGGAGTCCTCATAGTCTTTGCATTCTCGAGAATTAGCTACATGATCCTTCTCCTCATTTTTCTAAATTCCCCATAATGGACTCCCGAGTAATATCATCATGATTCGCATTTTGACTGCACCTCCGCAGTATCATTGGCCATCCATATCATCCACCATTAGTTTTCCCATCTCCAGATTTTCCTCCATTCATTTTACCTAATACAGAAACCCACCTATGGGGGCCCCACCCTCCACCTACTTTCCATGAAACTTGCACCCTCATAGGCCAAGCCATACTGCACTGGGGCACCTATTTATATATATGTACACTTTTCCTAGTTGATTCTTTATTTATTTGGTAATTGTAAAAATCCTTTTGTTTCCAGCCTTTACATAGCTTTTTTTCATCACCCTTGATGACCCTTTTTTTCTGGAAAAAGAAACCCATGTAGCCCTTGGTTAGGGCATTCATTATCTTCTACTCCAGTTGAAATTGTCCAAAAAACCTTGAGTATCCCACAGTCCTTGTACCCCTGATCTATGAGTTTGACCACTTTGTCCCACCTCTAGCACCACTTAACCCACGACTAGTCGTCCCCTTGACACTAGACCCAATTTCACGATTGTTTCCACTCATACTTCACAGCTATCCCCAACCAAGGAAATTCTTGAGTCTCACCGCATCTTGATTTCGTCCATGTATCTCCTTAGTCCCTGATCATATCATGTGGATTTCATGAAGCCCTTTTTCTTCTTGGAGTCGCATCTCCCTTCCTATTGACATCAACACAGTTTCCAGAAGGGCGACAGTATCTTGACTCTCATTACCTTTACAATGAGGTGTCCTGGATGGCACAGAGAAAACCATCATTTCTCTCTGTTGTCGTTGACCCCCATGACATTCGACTTCAACACTTTATCATGTTGTGGTGGGTCTTACTTTGCGACTATTGCAGTTGTTTTTTATATTTGTTGAAGACCTCTAGAAATTGATAGGTTATCAATGCTTGCGTATCATAGACACTTCTTACAGGTGTCCTCACCTCTTTTCATATTTTTTTCACCATCATAATTGTCCTTTTCTATTATCAACATGCCCCCGAGGGTGATGCAGTCATCTACACCAACACACAACTTTAGTTACTGTATTACACATTTTTGAGTTGCAAGACATGAGCATGGGGGATGCCCACCTCGTTTGTACACAGTTTTATTTTTCCACACCTTGCGAAATGTTTGGGTCCTAGAGGCTCCCCTCTCCCTCCAATGGGTCTCTCTTGAAATCTCCCTCATCACTCTTTCTTACAAAGGTGCTCTCAGTAGAAGAAACATTGATTTATTTCAGCTATACGTATTCTCCTAACCTCATACATCAGGGGGCATTTGTTATCACTGGAATTTCATCCGCAAATGGTTACAGGAATCTAGCATATTCAAACACCCATTAGTTCATCCATGGCCCAGAAAATGCATTTCCAAAGGGCACAAAACTATACAACTGGTTAAAAAATCATCATGCGCTAAGGATACAAACACAACGTACACACGTGCAACAATCGAATAACGTCAGAAAAGTGCATATGCGATCGATGCACGACTGTGGACGCAAAAATCCATGCACACCTCAGAACGATGCATTTATGATTTTGGTCGGCCTTCCACCCACTTTTGGTTCATCTCCCAAGTCGATTTGACACCCAAATCTGAGCTGAATCTGAGTGGGGGGCTGGTCAAAGACCTAAGGGTGCCCTAAAGATCCCCTTGTTCACACTAAAGACTGGTTGAATAATGCCTCAAATATTTTCTATAAAAGGAGGCCATGGATGCACTATATTTTCAAGGAATTCATTTGTATTATTATGTTTCCTATATTCTCTTGGAGAATCCTCTTTTCTCATCAAGAGAATACAAGCACCATTTCATTTATCCATTCACATCACCTCTTGAGTCGATGGGCTTTGGATTTATTGACCATTTTCTTTCAGTTTGTTCCTTGTAAGAAGAGCTCAATCATTGGGGGTTCAAGAGCCCTCCCCTAGAGGAAGATGGGACCCATAAGTCTCCCTTTCTCTTTTGTGTTTTCCCACTAATACAACTTATCCATTGGTGGCATGCATGTTGTTTAATTTTTGTTCTATTTCCCTTATGCACTCTAGTTTATTTTATTTTATTGTTATTAGCACTAGTTCTTTGTTTATTTCTTATGCTTGATGTTTCTAACTCTTTCATTCACTGTTGTCTTGTCCAACTAACCCAACTAGACTTGTAAGCGTCCTTATTTTTCTCATTTAGGTGAAAAAAGGGATGCAACACCAGTATTTTAAATGGAAACCCAATGTGGGAGAAAAGCATTGTTCGTTTGTACTCTAAGTTCTACCTTTAACATGTTTGACCTAGGTTCATGTCTGCTAGGGATCCAACAAATCCTCTAAAACTATCGTCCCTCCTGGTAAAACAAGAGGCAACGCAATACATAGAGTGCATTGCACAGTCTCACCCGATATAGTATTAATGGGTGACTTCAATACTCAAGTGTTTGCAGTCCAAGACTGAATGGGGTCTGTTAGTTGTGGACTGAGAATTCTATATAGTTATTAAAGAAATATTATGTCAGTCATCGATCTTAGTTATGCTATCGTTCCTTATGCATGCATGTAAATCAAAAGATCTAACTACTTCATCAAATCATTCATCTAAGATCTAACCATTGACAACAAAGACATAAACAATAATCATTCCACATAACACATGATTTAATGTGGTTCACCCCCTCTTGGGCTACGTCCACAAATATTTGGCTCTTAAGCTCTTTTATTATGGTTCTATCAGATATGACATCGTGCACACTACAACTTCCTTCATACATTCACAAAACATAATCCATGTCCTTTATGAGGCTGACTAGATCACACCAAGCTCCTCATCCTCCGATCTAACCCTTAAGGTCTAGTCACTTTTCCCTCCCATAGCTCAACAACTTACGAAAAGGCATCAGATCATATTGTTGTTACAAAACTGCTACTCTATCTCGTGTGAGTAACTCATAAAAACAATCAAAAATAATGAACCCCCCCCCTAGACCTCCTAGGTGTATATTTATATCTATTCTTGTTTCATTAGCCGTTACATTCTCTTACCAAAACCCTAACCTAGTTAGGTCTTCTTGCATGTTGGCCTTGCACACGTTTCTCCTTTGCATGCAGGTTTTTGTTTGCTTCTTTTCCTGTTAGTTGTCTTTCTTTCCTTTCTTCTTTCATGAGTGCCTCGCATTCTTTTCTACCAACTATATTTCCTCCATGTCGTGTCTTTTCCCCAAAATGGGCTTGTTCCCAACATGCCCCCAACACTGACATCGTGACTCGTCCTGATTCATTTCTTGACTTATTCCACTGTCACTGATTTCTTCCTACCTTGGATACTTCCTTCTGCAGTGCATCATACATCTCTATTATCCATTGGCACTATTGTTGAGTCTGACTTCTCTTGTCATCCATAGCGGTGACCACCTGCTCTGTGATAGGAGGCTATAGTATCTCTCCTCCTTATGCTCTGATCTGCTCAATATTCTTCTTAGTTGTGTCACTCTCCATGAATAGGTGCTCCTCCTTTTCTTGCAGGGGCTCCAAAAAATCCTGTCTTGTTGTATTCTACACTTGCAGTGCTTTCTCTTCTAGCTGCAGGGCCTTCAATTCTGTGGTAGTCTTGATTTTTTCTGGCAGTGACACGTTTTTTTCTCGCTACTTCACCTATGCCATTGTTGCGTGGATTTTGGTTTCCTTCTCTTGCAATTCTTGGAGGCTTCCATCCTCTAGGAGGTGATTCCACAACTATGCGCTCTTTTCTAGTAGCTCTATGACTATCTGTATTCTTTGTCCAATGCCCTCCACATCTTCTGTTGCCTCCTATTCTCACTGTGCTCTGAGTTCTGGAGGAGTAGTGGGTGTGACACACCCCTCTAGATCTTTTATTTTATCCTTATACTCCTGGATGGTTTTCTCTATCTTGCGCAATTTCTCTTTGCATGACCCTTCCTCCTCGCTTGTGCTTTCGATAATTGCTAGAAACAACTTGTGGATTTGTCACTCCATATCCTCCACTTTCTGTTGCGCTTTCTCTTTCTGCTATGCCTCAAGGTTGAGGGATTCCTTCATCGAGATAGTATCTTTCTAGTCTATTTGTAGGTTTGTGGCAACCACTCTTTCTTTGGACTAATCTCCTGTGTGACGCTCACCTGAATTTTGTACAATGCTTTTGTTGGAATCTTGGCCAATGCCACATCCAACGTATCAATGTCTTTGAGGGGTTTATGCACTATTTCTTCATCAATGAACATCTTCTCTAGCATGATGATGAAATTAGCACTTGACTGTGCTGTGAAATACACTGTCTCAGGCACTGGAACTTATTCCTTAGCCTGCGTGGGTGTTTCGTTTGGTGCTTGTTCTACCCCGATCCTTAATTGCTCCAGTGTAGTTTTCACCTCTTTCACTTGATCGACGATTGAAGCCCTATTATTCTATGCATTCTCCCAAACTTCAGCTAGTATTTCCTCGACTGTTGTCACCACTAACGCCACATCATTCTGGGTTAGTGATATATGGCTCTATGGCTTGTGTACCTTTGCCTTTTTTCAGCCCCCACTGGTGTGCTCCCCTGGCTGTTTCTCCTAGATAGTTTATGGCTCGAGACTAGTGGGTGTTATCGGACTAATCGATAGGTGCAGAAACTAATAGATCTCCCTAGATACACCTGGATCTAGAACAAAACAGGACAGGGAATGACTCTTTCCCTAAGTTATGACCATTGAATTAGCTAGTAAGGAGGAACAAGTAACATACCTTTGTATCACTTCCTTGGGTCTCTGTTTCTCCCACTTCGCTCCGGTGCTCTCATGAGGTCAAGACCAAGACAACACAAACCAACCAAAGTGAAGATAGCAAAATGTATTCAATTCTCAACTTATGTGTATGATCAAGGAATTACACAATAAAGTAAGAATGACTTTATTGGAAAAGGACATGTCGGTGTATCATATTAATCGAAAGTAGAAGATACAACCTGATCGCCTTGATGTCACAAGCTTCCTTTCAGTTACTCTTGGTTCCAACACACACACTTGCTCTATCCTTGCATGAAGAATATCCAATTCCTCTTGATAGATCTACTAGAGTCTCCAAGCCTCTGTTCAAGCTGGGTTCTTCACACAATCCCTTCACCAATTCTTCAATTAATATTGCTTAACCTTTTCCATGAGAATATTTTCAATATATAGGAGAGGGTGAGATGATTACATGGATGAGAATGATCCCACCAAATCAGGGAAACCAGTAAAATGACAACCATTCAAATGCCAACCCATTTTCTAGAAGATTCCCTTCTAGAACCCTCGAGACTTCATCCATTTTCCAAGCTTGAAAACAAGTTTTCACCCTATGTATAGAGCACAGTGCAAGAAGTTTGCACCCTAGATGAAGGTGGTCTGCGATAATGGGTCATTCTCACACCCTAGTCTATAAGCAGCCTTCGAACTCACTTTGAAAATATGTTTTCTGGAAGGAGATAAATGCCACTTTTCTCAGGAGAAAGTTCTAGTTGGGAGCCTGAGTACACCATTGTTAATACATCACCAAGATGACCAAAATCATGTGTAACAATGGGCCTCTAGGTATCCCCTGCAGTGGTTGTCACTATTTCTGTGGCCTTAGGAATCTCCTGGGTTCCTGTCCCTTTCTCTTACTCCTCAGCTATTTCATTTGTCCCTGTGCCTATTTCTTCCACCTTAGGGATTTCTTGGGTCCCTGTGTCTGTCTCTTCCACACACACTTCTCCCATTGTGTGTATTGGTGGCTATTATGTGCATGGTGGAGCCTATGTAGACCCCTTGGTGGTTTATTCTATGTGCACAATTTCTTCTTGGCTGGGGTTCTTCCCCCCTCTTGGCATTGGGAATTCCTATTCTTGGTTCCTACCTCGTTGGTGACTATTTGGTGCGCTAGGGATAGTTTGTTCTACATATGAGGTTGTGCACTTTGTATCATGGTTGGAATATTGAGTACCTTCCATTCTTCAGCCCACTCCTAGACCTCTCTTTGGATTTCTTCCTGCGTGACACAATAGTTGAGTTGTATCCATTCCTTGTCTTTGTCGCGCTTGGCTTGCATCCATAAAATGTGGCGTGTTTCCCTGAAGTTGTAAACCTATCGAAACTCTTGGACAATATCTGGTGTAATACGCCATGTATCTACAATAAGGTCTTGCAGCACTATGAAGTACCTCGCAAATATATCTATGTTCACTTTATTTCTCTTACGGTCTGCACTGCTGCATAATGAGATGTATTTTGTTGCGCCACACTTCCCCTGTCTCTCCATGTAATTGTTGTAGACTTGTTCTTTCAAAATAATGAGGCCAATGAGGACGAGTAACCACGAGTAGTGGAACTCAGAGCCCCAATCTTGTGCATCCTTGAAATCCTCCAAAAATGAATTTAGCAGGTATGGGGCCCAGCTCATCAAGCTCCCCTTTTCACACTGCACAGTGGTGATGACCACATCAGTCAGTACTTCCTCTTTGTGGCACTTTCACATTAGTTTTCACCCGAGGAGTTTGGTAGAAAACCTTGTCGCAGGATCATTAATTTCACTAATCATGATTCCCATGTTTCCTCGCTCTACACCATACTTAGCCTTGATCTCATCTGATATGGCCTTGGCTCTTGTTTTTTCCTCCAAATACTGCTCTAGATTTTCCCCATATTTGGGTATCCTTGTGATTCTTGTGATGAGGTCCATAGTTGTAGGCACCAACCTATCCATCAATAAAATTATGCCATGTACTCATGCAAGAAGTTTCTTGATGCAGACGTTGATAGGATTTTCCCTCCCAAAGTGTGGGGAATCTAATAAGTTCATGATGCTTGTGTTGTAAATCCCCAGGATCCATTGTGTCGACTCTATCAGTGGCATGCCTGATGAGCTTGCTCCCCTACTTTCTAGGTAGACCCATGACACCAGGTCTGGAAATTTAGTAACATCATCCACATCATGGTCAAAGTATTTGATTGAAGTCACCCCATTGACCATGTCATCATCAGTTCACACTCTGCTCAGAAGTTTTGGAAGAAATAGGGTCCCTTCTTCCTACGAATGTGACCCTTCATGCATGCTACTCTCATCTTGGCTCTTCAGTTTGGCTTATGGGGATGAGGCCCCCACCTATGGTACACCCTCGTATTTTTCAACCTATGATACCTCTGTTTCATGGCTCTGTGGCATTGAGGCCAAGGCCTTCTCGGTCTAGAA
>SNQJ01S0095267.1:0-15583 GCA_010110895.2 Picea sitchensis | reverse complement strand
GAGACCTCAACTAAACTCATAAATGGAGGGCATGGAAAAGGCCTAGAGCAATCAGCCCGTGGTACCCTTGTATGCAGGTTCCCCTACAAGAGCCATGTTGAGTTAAGGTGTCATCTGATGAAGGAGTTTCTTCCAGGTTTGACCGAGGATCCTGCACACGCTAATTTGGACTTTAATGTCTCATCTACTTTCCTGCTGTGAAGGTGGTGAATTTCCCTAAGTATATATACTCAGGTTTTGTATTTGTGTAAGTATGGATGGTAGAGCAGAGCTCCTGACTGTAATGTTTTAATGAAGCACTGGTTTTCCTAGCTATGTATCTGTATATGAAATTTCCTTGTTTAATGTAAGGAAACTCTCTTTTTCATCTTGTTTCGATCTCATACTAAAAGGGTTCATGATTGAATGATTCACATGAATCTTCATGACTATGTTATGATAAAGGATTTATTATAATTATGTTATGTTCTTTTAGTGTTTTCGCTTTTGAATATAAGAGGTTCTTGTGTTCAAAGTTTTCTTCTGCAGGTTGTTGGAAGCCTGATGCCTAAAACATCCCTTCACATTTCCTCATAGAATTCTTCCTCCTACTCACCCTTATTACAACTTACTGCCTAAAATTGAACCAAGACCTCATCTTCTTGTGCATGCTTGGACTAGTTTCAGATTTAGAACGTTATTGTTCTGAGTTTACTTCCATTCATCACCCTTTATCAACAAATAGTGACATAAACTGATGGGCCTCAAGATTACTCTTGCTGCAATCCAGGAGTGACTTCTGATGCCAACATTTCGGACGTCGTTGTCCAGGACTAATTTGAAAATTTTCCCTGGGATTGAACGACATCGAGCCTTTGATTTTGAAGGTGCATCAGGCATTAGAGCCCTGCGAGATTGCTACTGTGCACCTGGTGAATCCATAGTGACGACTCCACTGTGGTGAACCTTTTTTTTAGTTATGGCTTCCAGAGGTAGACACACGCAGTCCCATCCACATCTTCCTCTAGCTACACTTGAAGCTGATCTGAATGTGATTATTAGAAAAGGAAAGGCCTCTGAAGGAGAAACTTCCACCACCAAACCAGGTAATTTTCCATCTCCTTCTATAGGAACTCCATTTTCTTCTTCTCAGCTTCCTAGCAGACCTTTTTCTGAAGTTTCTCATTTCCTGAATTTTGGAAGTATTCCTACTGAGTTTTCCCCTCCTAGTTTGGGATTGGAGGGAGAAATCCTTGTCACTCCCCTCTCCCCTGAATTTGTACCTTGGCGTAGACCTAGGACCACATAAGATTTCCCCACCCCTAGATTTTCCACCCCTCCTCTTATTATTATTGTTGCTACTACACAGAGAGAATCATCTTCTGACTCAAGCCCCTAAGCCTTCTCTCTGAATCCCCCATTGTTTCCTCATCCACCTGTAAGATCATTTCTAGTATCCCTTGTTCGAGCTCCTTCTCCTCTGAGTTCTCCTCCACCTAATATTCCTATGGCAAGAGAAAATCCCCCCATGACCAGAATGGAGGCTATAATAGATGCTAGGTATGCTCCCCTTTTGTTACCTCAGCCTCTCAACGCCCTTCCAGCAGATGGCTACCTTAAGCAACTGCCCAAGTTTATAGGCGAAGGGGACATAGCTACAAAAGAACACCTTGAAGCCTTTTACAGTTTTACAAATGATCATGTTATCATGCATGCAAACGTATGGATGAGGATTTTTGTCCATAGCCTTGAAGGTGAGGCTAGAAAGTGGTTTAGGGCCCTGCCTCTTGGATATATTGATGGGATTGAGGCTTTGGATAATGCCTTTTTGAGATAGTGGGGAGACAAAAAAGACTTCATGTATTACATGAGAGATTTTGGGTCTTTGAAGAGAAAGGAAGGAGAGTCTGTCTCTGACTTCTCCAAGAGATTCAATAAAATGTAAAATAAGATCCCCGCTGAAATAAAGCCCTCAAAATCCTCTGCTAAAATCACTTATGCTAGCACTTTTGATCCCGATTTCTGCCTCCTTTTGAGGGAAAGGAGAGAAACTACTCTGGCTCACATGTAGGATGCAGCCGTGGAAGTAGAATCTAACACATTGGTTGTTGACCAACTCAGGAATAAGGCTGATAGAGACATATCTAGGAAGAGACCTAAAGCCTCCCCATCCAATTCCTCTCCCCTTCCCCTTCAGACGGATGAGGTAACTAAAGTGCTAAAGTCATTTTCGAATAGAATGGAAAGGTGGGAGTTAGAAGGGAAGCCCATGTACAGAAATCCCAAAAATACTAATAACAGAGGCTTCAGGAGGCCTAGAAACAATGTTCCATAGGCTTTTCCAAGGGAACAAAGGAGAAAAGATAGAGTTGATCAGAGGATTCAAACCCCTCTCCAAAATAGCCTAGTTTCTCATGAGGAAGGAGAAGATATAGATGAGCTCGAACCCGAAAGTCACTGTATTGAAAACACTTCCCCTTTTCCCCATTTGACTCAATCTGCATATGAAGGATCCCTTATGAACATTCAAGTCAATGAGTTGGGTAAAGGGGAAAAGGCCAACAAAAATCATAATAGATATCATATCATTTCAAAGAAGAAAGAATGGAATTTTGATAGCCAGGATCAGCCCCTCATAGCGGAAAAACCTGCTAAACCTGCTACAATCACTACTAAAGAAAATAAAACTCATAATACTTCTCCAACAGCCAAAGAACTTGTCTTTGAGGTAAGGGAAGCTCCTAATACTCTTTCCTCCATTAGTTTTGAGCATGAAATTCAAAATATTAGAATTCTCGTACCCCTCTCAGAGCTAGTTAAAAATGAAGATTTCAAAAGGTCCCTCTCCAAGTTGCTACAATCTGAGTCCCCCCGGCCTTCTACAGACTCAGTAAACATTCAATATGAAAAGCCAAAAGTCATCCTAGGTCACATGGTAGAAGACAAAGATGATTCATCCCCTCCCTTCTACACATCCCTGAACATACATGATAAGGTGCTACATAATTGCCTCATGGATTCAGGAGCTTACCACAACCTTATGCCCAAAATAGTCATGGAAGAATTGGGACTGGAAGTGACAAAGGCTTATCAAGATTTGTACTCTTTTGATTCAAGGAGGGTGCAATTCCTTGGAGTCATCAAAGACTTGGTGGTCTCTTTATTTCAGCTACCAATGAAGAGCGTGGTCATGGACATTGTAGTAGTTGATGTTCCCCCCAAGTTCGACATGCTGTTGTCAAGATCTTGGATTAAAAAACTTGGAGGAACATTATAGATGGATATCACATATGCCACCATTCCAGTCTTTGGAGGGGAACACAAGAGGTTGTACAAAGAATCTCAGCTGGCCTACATTGTTAGTGATGGAGAAGACCCCACCAATCATCCTATCTTTGCGCTTGACACTGATTTGGGGTCTAGTTTATTCCAGCTCACTGATACTCCTGAAGCTCAAGTCATGAAGCAACCCATATTTAATCATGAGATACCTCCTCCAACCACCTCTGTTTGAAATATGTTCTTCGACGGAGCTTCTTCTCGCAAAGGTGTTGGCGCTGAAGTGGTTTTTGTGTCACCTTGTCAGGAAACCATATCCCTATCATACAAGCTAGAATTTGAATCTACCAATAATGTGGCAGAGTATGAAGCTCTTGTTCTAGGTTTAAGGGCTGCAAAAGAAATGGGAATTGAGGAGGTAACAGTGTTTGGAGATGCTGAGTTGATAATACAGCAAGTCAAAAATGCTTATCGAGCTAAGCATCCTTGGCTGAGGGGTTACATAAATGAGGTGTGGGACCTGATTGACAATTTATTCTCGGATTTCAACATTTCTTTTATTCCTAGAGAGGAAAACACTTTCATTGATTCCTCAGTTGTCTCAATTAGTCTGTTAAGGATCCCTCTACCTCCTAAGATCAAATATGATGTTGAGATAAGATATAGGCCATCTATCCTGGACAATATCAAACATTGGAAGGTATTCGAAGACGATCTTGAAATCAAAAAATTTCTTCAGTATATCAATGAATTTTTTGCATTGCACATTGATTAGGATCCTGATCTCGAAAGTCACCCTCACCCTGAGATATTTTTAAATAAAATTACTAATCACCATATTATTCATTTGCCTAGAAATCACATTTCGAAGGGACTAGTCCCTTTTAGAAAGATTGTTCGATGGGAATGATGTGGTGGTAAAGGGTAGGGTTTCAAATGGATATGGTGATACAATGGAGTGCAACATTGGCACATAGGAGGAGCCTAAGTTTGTCAAGTTGTCAAGTAGTTTGACCAAAGAACAGAGGGTCGAATATACCGAGTTATTAAAATAATTTGCTGATGTGTTTGCATGGACCTATGAAGACCTCAAGACATATGACACAACTGTCATTGAACACAAGATCCCACTGAAGGGAAAGGCTAAGACATTTAGGCAGAAGCTAAGACAGATAAATACCATGTTGTTGCATGTCATGGAGAGAGAAGTGAAGAAGTTGTTAGATGCCCAAATCATTGTTCCCTTGAGATATTCTGAGTGGGTAGCCAATTTGGTCCTGGTGAGGAAGAAAAGTGGAGAAATTAGGCTCTATGTCAATTTCAGGAACCTGAACAGGAGCTCAAAGAAAGACAAGTATCCCTTGCCCAACATCGAACACATATTGCAGAGGGTAACTGGTGCATCTAGGATATCCATGATTGATGGTTTTTCTGGCTATAATCATATATCAGTCATTCCTGAGGACAGAGAAAAAACAACCTTCACCACTCCTTGGGGCACATTCATGTATGCCAAAATTCCTTTTGGATTAATGAATGCAGGAGCAACATTTCAACGAGCCATGGACATAGCCTTCATCGGGGAAAAATATCAATTTGTGGTGATCTATCTGGATGACATCACAGTCTTCTCCAAGTCTGATAAGGATCACCACTGTCACTTGAGGAAAGTTTTCTTGAAATGTTGGAGGTTTGGCCTTTCCTTAAATCCCAAGAAATCTTTGTTTTCTATGAAGGAGGGGAAGTTGTTAGGCCATATAGTATCAACAGAGGGAGTGAGAATTGATCCCAGTAGGGTAGAGGCAATTCAAAACCTGTCACTTCCTAGGTCTAGAAAGGAAGTTCAGGATTTTTAGGGAAGATTAACTTTCTGAGGAGGTTCGTCTCAAATTTTGCTGAGTTGGTGAAACACATCACAACCATGCTCAGAAAGGGAAATGAAGTAAAATGGATTGTTGAACCCAAGGAATATTTTGTCCAAATAAAAAGGGCATTGACTGAGGCACCTGTGTTGATCAGTCCTGATTATTCCAAGGATTTCCTAATTTTTTCTTTTTCTTCTTTTGATACAGTAGCAACGGTCTTATTGCAGAAAAATGAGGAAGGGTGAGAGAAACCCATTTCCTTCTTTAGTAAAGCATTAAGAGATGCAAAAATCAGGTATGAGATCATGGAGAAGTAGGCCTATGCCTTGGTGAAAGATCTCAAATCTTTCAGAGTCTATGTCTTTCACTCAAGAGTGACTGCATACGTTCCTTCAGCCTCTATGAAAGACATCATTATACAGCATGACATAGATGGGAGAAAAGGTAAATGGATTGCCAAGATTCTGGAGTTTGACCTGGAGATAAACCCCACCAAGTTGGTAAAAGGGAAGGGTTTAGCCAAGTTGTTTGTTGAATCCAATTGCAATGCCTTGGGGGTTATCTTCATCAACGCTCGTTCAAGAAATCAGCAAGCTGAGTCGCCCAGCAAAATCTCTCAGGGTGGCTTATCACTAGCATAATGCACCTAGTACAGTGACATTTTGTACTTTCTGAAAGATTTTAAGCTTCTTGATGGAATGAGAAAAATCAAGGCAAGAGATTTAAAGCTCAAGGCAGTCAGATATCTCCTTATTGACCAAGTCTTGCACTGGAGAGATCCTCTAGGGGTGTTTCTGAGGTGTTTGAACCCACAGGAAGCCCAGAAAGTTATGTTTGATTTCCATTGCGGCCTTTGTGGAGGGAATCATTTCTATAAGACCGCAGCCCACAAAATTCTCAGGTCTGGGTAGTACTGGCCGACCTTATTCACTGATGTCTGTAAGGAAGTTAGAGCTTGCATCAAATGCCAAAGGTTCTCAGGAAAGCAACAACTCAAATCTCTGCCACTAAAGCATGTAGTAGCTTTAGCACCCTTTCAACAGTGGGGGTTGGACTTCATTGGAGAAATTCATCCTCCTTCAAGTGGCCAACATAGATGGATCCTGACTGCAATATATTATTTCACCAAGTGGATAGAAGCTGCCCCCACTAGGAGTGCTTCACACAAGGTAATTATCAGCTTCTTGGAGGATATCATAGCCAGATTTGGGTGTCCTAACAAAATTGTCACTGATAAAGCTGCTTCTTTCAAGTCTAATCCTCTGGTTAAGTTTTGTGATCAGTTTGAGATTTCACTAATTCACTCCACTCCCTATTATCCTCAAGGAAATGGACTGGTGGAATCTTCCAATAAAAGTCTAATCAAACTCATTAAAATATTATTGGAAGACAATAAGAGGGCATGGGATTCAAAGCTCAAATTCGCTCTATGGGTTGATCGAGTGACAAGAAAGAAGTCCCTGGGAACCTCACCTTTTCAACTTTTTATGGAACGGAGGTTGTGTTTCCCACTCAGCTTTCTTTACCTGTAGCTAAATTCTTTCAAGATCATGAAGGAGAGCCATACCATATGGTCAGAAGAATTCATCAAGTGGTGGAAGTGCAATAGATCAGGGAGCAGGTGATGGGCATAACTCACAGTCATTAGCAAAAGATCAAGCAGGCCTTTGAAAGGAAGGTCAGGAAGGAGAAATTCGAGATGGGAGATTTGGTGATTAAGTGGGATGCACCCAGGTAGGATAGGGGAAAACACAACAAGTTTGATGCCCTCTGGATTGGGCCCTTCAAAATCTCTGAAGTATTCCTAAATAACATGTATAGGTTGCAGGATTTGGAGGGTGAAGAAGTCTTTAGAGGCCTAGTAAATGGGCATTTCCTGAAGAAATGTTTTTTTTGAGCCTTAGACGGCTCCTTTGTTTTTGTAAATATTGTCTTTATTGTTTTTCTGTTTATTTTCGGCTTAAAAAATGACTCCATAGCCTAACAAAAGGCAATTGGAACTGCAGAAGGATTTCTTAGAGCATCGTAGGGACGCCTCTATCCCCCATGGAGCCTAATGTTAGTGCCAATTCTTGCAAGTCATGATCGTTGAGCGCAACACATAGAAGAAGTCCATTTCGGGCTTAAAATCAACTGAGCAGGCATTTTGTTTTCAACGGTGAGGATCCACAGATGGAGAATATTGACGGTCATCGGGTAAGTTTGAGTCGCAGAGTTTCACAAGGTCTGGAGCATGAGCTCATCTCTTATGGAAAAAATCACAAAATGATGAGCCATTTTGTCATTTCGGCTATTGGGACTTCAAAGGACAAAGGGTTGTTCTTCCACTGCATTTCAAAACCCCGAAGTGTGAAATGCAAAAATCGCCCAAGGGCCATTTCAGCATTTCGGCTACTAGGACTTCAAAGGACAAAGGGTTTCTCTTCCACTTCATTTTGAAACCCCGAAGCACGAAATGCGAAAAGCGCCCAAGAGCCATTTCGACATTTTGACTACTGGGACTTCAAAGGACAAAGGGTTGCTCTTCCACTGCATTTCAAAACTCTGAAATGCGAAATGAGAAAAAGTGCCCAGGAGCCATTTCGACATTTCAGCTACTGGGACTTCAAAGGACAAAGGGTTGCTCTTCCACTGTGTTTTGAAACCCTGAAACACGAAATGCGAAAAAGCACCCAGGAGCCATTTCANAGGGCCATTTCAGCATTTCGGCTACTAGGACTTCAAAGGACAAAGGGTTTCTCTTCCACTTCATTTTGAAACCCCGAAGCACGAAATGCGAAAAGCGCCCAAGAGCCATTTCGACATTTTGACTACTGGGACTTCAAAGGACAAAGGGTTGCTCTTCCACTGCATTTCAAAACTCCGAAATGCGAAATGAGAAAAAGTGCCCAGGAGCCATTTCGACATTTCAGCTACTGGGACTTCAAAGGACAAAGGGTTGCTCTTCCACTGTGTTTTGAAACCCTGAAACACGAAATGCAAAAAATCACCCAGGAGCCATTTCATCATTTCGGCTACCAGGACTTAAAAGGACAAAGGGTTGCTCTTCCACTACATTTCGAAACCCCGAAACGCGAAATGTGAAAAAGCGCCCAGGAGCCATTTCGACATTTTGGCTACCAGGACTTCAAAGGGCAAAGGGTTTTCTCTTCCACTTCATTTCGAAACCCCAAAACGCAAAATGCAAAAAAGTGCCCAGGAACCATTTCGACATTTCAGCTATTGGGACTTCAAAGGACAAAGGGGTTTCTCTTCCACTGCATTTCGAAACCCTGAAATGCGAAATGCGAAAAGTGCCCAGGAGCCATTTCGACATTTCGGCTACCAGGACTTCAAAAGACATGGGGTCTCTCTTTATGTTTTCAGTCTCGACCACCCTCCATGGAAGAAGCAGGTGGTTGAGACCTCAGCTCAACTCATAAATGGAGGACATGGAAAATTCCTAGAGCAATCAACCCATGGTACCCTTGTATGCAAGTCCCCCTACAAGAGCCATGCTGAGTTAAGGTGGTGTCTGACGAAGGAGTTCCTTCCAGGTTTGACTGAGGATCCTACACATATTGATTTGGACTTTAATGTCTCAACTACCTTCATGCTGCGAAGGTGGCGAATTTCCTTGAGTATATATACTCAGTTTTTGTATTTATGTAAGGATGGATGGTAGAGCAGAGCTCCTGACTGTAATGTTTTAATGAAGCATTAGTTTTCCTAGCTATGTATTTGTATATGAAATTTCCTTGTTTAATGTAAGGAAGCTCTCTTTTTCATCTTGTTTCGATCTCATACTAAAAGGGTTCATGATTGAATGATTCACATGAATTGTCATGACTATGTTATGATAAAGGATTTATTATAATTTTGTTATGTTCTTTTAGTGTTTTCGCTTTTGAATATAAGAGGTTCTTGTGTTCAAAGTTTTCTTCTGCAGGCTGTTAGAAGCCTGATGCCTACTGTTGTAGGAAAATATCCCTGCGGACATGTAGATTGCCTCAAAGATATTGGCCTTAACCCTAAGACAGAAAATGCTTAACATGGACACTGACTTCCTTTCAAATCTATCTAAACTAACACATGAGAAGGAAGGAGAACAAAAGTACCTCTTTATCGACATTTGTCCCTGCATGCTCCGAGTTTTGCTCCGATCCTTTACTCCTCACTGAGTTTTGTGGACAAACAAGATACAACCACTTCCTACTCTATTGATGTTAGCTTGAAAACAGATCTATCTATCTATGATAAGTTCATGTAACATCAGACACAAACTAGAAAGAAACATACCAAGCGTGTCATATTAATGAGAATAACGACAGTAGTACTTACAATCATAGATGCGAATGCGACAGCTTCATCGAGTCCCCTTTGTCTAACCCTTGCTTGAAATATCCACAACCTGGATAACAACAACTTCACTAATCACTCTCCTTTGGCTGACTGTGTGTTTCCTATGAGATCATAGGTTTCATGCTAGCAATTCTTCCTCAATCAGCTATGTTCCAGCACCACTTATGAGATCATAAGTTTGGTGTGATTCTCCATTTTGCAGTCCTCTTTCACCATTAGAAAGCTTGTTTATATAGGTTAAGAGGAGCTTAACCTCTTGAGTTATCTTTAGAACAAGTTGAGGAACCTCCTACTTAGATCAGGGATCTCCTGATGAAACCAAGAATTCAAATGCAACTGCCTTCTAATCTTGAAATATCCTCCCCTTATTCTCTTCAACGGGCCAACTACTGCCTCAGATTAGGCAGCGCTCCTTCAAAAGTGGCATCAGAGTTTTGTAGCGCTCCCTAGGAAGCTGGAGGGAAGCGCCAGCGCTCCAAAGGTGGATAGCACTCCTTCAGAGGGGGCAGGGGAGTGTTATAACGCTCCCTGAAGCCTTATAGGGGAGCGCCAGCACTCCCTATACTGATATAGGGGAGATCTCACCCCTAGGACCTTTGATTGAAAGATCTTCTCAGGTGTCAAGAGTTCTTTGACTCCAGTTAATCAATTCCTCTTCTCCAGATCAAGTATATGAGGTGTTTTAAGTGCCTCCTTAGTGTCTTCGGCATGGCAGTATGATCAAACATCATTTGCGACACTTGTGAACAACTTGCGACACTTGGGAAAGTTGTAAGGAAGATGCGACACTTATGACAATTGAGAGGAACATGCGACACTTATCCAGTTGAGTAATTTTGACGTGTAACAGAATGCCCCCCAAAGTATGAAGTTAGAATATGTGAACTGATAACTGAAATGATTTGTAGACATTCAAGCAAGGGTATAGACTCAGAGAACCTGACGGAAGCTGCACACAAACATCCAAGAAATATCATGACATATTTCAAAACCCAAGGAAGGCATACCTATGCTTGGGTGATCAAGACTTGCGAGATATGGCCGCCATAAAATACACTGCGGATCCTTAATTGTATTGATAAAAAGGTATAGCCACCGAAGATACAATGTGGATCTATACTCTGATAACTAGGACTAATCGTAGCCATGAAGAATACACAGTGGATCTATGAGATGACAAGACATAGCCACGACCAATACAAAGTGGATCTATGTAACAGTGTATGTGTTATTTGTCCAATAGAAACTTCTTCGCAGCCTGGGCAAAGCATATATCAGAATGACGACTCAACCCAGGGTCTTCTTACCGATCACGATGTGGTACGATTCTAACCATGTGAATAAATGTCTTGACGTCGAACATGGCAGAAACCACTTGATTATCGGCCAATGGTGTGAACCGTTAACAAGTGCGAGGGAAATCACCATTAATGTCAATGATTCCCAAGGTACCCTAGTACATTCCAGCGAATGTGAATAGATGATCTGAAGTCGAACATCCATGGAATCATCCGATCAGAGGTCAATGGTGTAAACCTACTATCGAATGTGAGGAGGCCTGCCATTGAGGCATGCAGGTCCCAAAGTACTAACTGGTTTCTAAGCCTGATTCCTGGATAATGTGTTGAAGTCAATAGGAATAGACTCATCGAGGGAGGGCCTTGATGTATCCCCCATCAACGACATGAAATGGACATAGATATGTAATTGGTGGATCAAATGGACATGGACTGACACAGGTTTCGAGGCAAGACATTTGGGATGGTTGACTCTCGAGGCAGATACTTCCCTTGAACACTGAGGCAAAACAGCAGAAACATGACGTGGACCAAAACTATGTAGTGGATACTGTGACTTGCGTCGGGTGACCCAAAGGAGTGAAAGGAACTCAAAGGATTGGTTCAGTGCAGAGGTTCAGCGGATTATGATACGTGCAAATGACAAAGTGTCATGTTCAAGGGCGACACTAAGAAGTGTTGGATGATGTTCTCAAGAGACTGCTTGGCTTGCTCCTTTCAATTTCCCCCCCATCCAGATAGATGAGTACCTCTTTTTGATTTAATGAGCTCAAGGAGGATAAAACATGCTCGATATAAATCACCTTCGGTAAGTTCCTCTTCCTTTGTTTAACGAACCGGAAGAAGTAAGGGTTCGGTCCCATATGGGCCTGTCGATGTGTGCTTTAACGAGTCCAAAGACAGAAAACTCGAAGGTTTTTAGGGATTATAGAGTTTGGAAAAACACTTAAAAGAGAACTCTCTCAGTTCCGTTTTCATACAGTAGTCTAACGAGACAAAAAAGGGGTAAACTATCGCTCGAAAGACGCCCTTTTTGACCTTTTAACGAGTGTGAAAGGAAGCAAGGTCACTCGACAATATTTTCATATTTAGAGAGTCTGAAAAGGGTTTAAAGTAGACTCCAGGGGGGTTCCTTTTTCGTGTGTTCGTGTATCCGTACGGGTTCGAAAAAGAGATAAAAGTTTACCCGGTTGCATTCTCATGTATTTACGAGCACGAGAAAGAACAAAAACTAAGCTCGGTATGCCCCCAGCTTGAAAGTTGGTGGCTTAGCTCCAAAATGATCATCAAAGGCTGGAGACATGCCCTCCAAGCTTCGATTCATTCATCGGCTCTGAGGTCATCACCAATTTCTCGAGTGGATGAGAAAAAGGAGAAGGGTGGATGAAAAGAAGGTTTCATTTTTTAACGAGCTTGACAAAGGAGAAGAACTATGCTCAGGGTTTCGGGTTCGATCCCCAGACTGTTGTTTCATTTTTTAACGAGCTTGATACAGAGAGGAAAACTATGCTCAAGGCCTATGTTTCATTTTGTAATGAGCTTGCCACAGAGAAGAGAAACTATGCTCGTGGTATGCCCCCAGCATGAAAGCTATTGGCCTCTGTTTCATTTTTTAACGAGCTTGCTACAGAGAGGAAAACTATGCTCGTGACTTCTTTTTGATTATGGCTTCCAAGAGGATAACATTCTGGAAGGATACCATGTCAAGGGACAAAACTTGGTCATGGCCTCCAGGAGATCTTCACTGGATGGAATATAATCACTCAGGGGGGAATACATGTCGAGGGTCGTGATAGGAGTAAGGATATCAGGTTCCAATAAACCTATCGAAGAAATCACCAAGTCAACGACCGGATCCAAATCATCGGAAGTTGAAAACATGGGAGGTGATAGAAAATCGACATCAGGAGGGGAGATAGACTGTATATCTACCCAAACTTCTTCACAAAGGGGAAGAAAATAGGATCGGGGATGGTGATTGTCCCAAGGTAGCTTGTCAATGCGAAACATTTCTGGAATAGGAAAAGTTTTGGAAGTGTAGTGGATCGCAGACGACAAGGAACTCGACTGTGATTGTATCAATGAAACGTCAGGTGCCAATAGATGTTGGTCATCCGACGAGGGAGAATTGAATTGGGTAGAAACGTATGGTGTTTCTTCTGGACTAAGTGGCACGGTGTCACTTAGTGCATCGAATTCCAATGGACAAGGTGCAATCCAAGGGTTAGATGGTCCCAAATATTGATAAGCTGCGGTCGAAATCATATCGACAGTGGCAATGTGATGTATAGTTGGTGGAAGTGGTGTAGGGAAGGTACCCATGAGGCTAGAATCTTTCAGTAAGCTGACACCAATGCTTTCATACATGATCTTGTGGTCTCCCAGGAAAGGAATATTGTTGGTAGCAGGAATGCGAGCATCGGGTGTGTAGAAATCTGACTGATCAACAGTGACAATTTTTCCCTGATGAGGAAATTGCACACATCGAAAGACCGATGAGGAAACAACAGTCATAGCATAAAACCAAATCCTTCCAAGTAACAAGTTGTAATCGAGGGGAGCAACGACCACCTCGACATCAATGGTAACAGTTTTGCCACCAAATTGGATGGGCAGGGATTGTAAAATCCCATGAGGATGAAAACCTCGCCCATCAAAGGCACGTAACATCGTTGGGGATTTATTGAGTGCTGGTGATTTTAGACCTTTCCAACATGCCAAAGACATAACACAAGTTGAGGCTCCCTCATCCAGAATAGTTCGGTGGATTTGTTGATTATGGACAACAACGTAAACTTGGAAAGCAAGCTGGTGGGAGAGTCGAGACGCATAATTATCCAAGTTAAACATGATCTGGTTGGATGACTTAGGAGCAACAACACCAAGAGTGGCTAAGAGAATTTTATGTTGACTGGGGCAGTGCTGTAAAACTTCCAAGGCGAACATAGCACACGGGGCTTGGGCCAAATATTCTACAATATTGTAATTTTGGGCAGCCCGTCAATTAGGATTGAAGGTAGATTTCTAGATGGTTCTCTTAGGAGGGCGTAAGATAGAGTCGAACATGGGTTTCTCAATCTAGAGTGGTCCAGATGGAGGATTAACCGATGGAAGACTAACAGAGGATGATGACGGATCTGGTAAAGTACTAGTACCGTGAACGTCTTTTCCTTTATCAGGGTTACCTGGTGTGTCGTATGCCTTAGAGCGAGTGGTTAAATTGATCCCATTAAACATATAAATATGTGCACTTGACGAGGCCTCATCATGAGGATTGTTGGAACTGCCCCCAGGCGCGGGGGTTTGAGAAACCATGGATTGCTGCTACGGAAAAGGATGAGTAAGCACAGTGGGTTGCGACTTTCCTTAAAAAAATTTGGCCACTTCATCATAATGTGGACAATCTCAGGTGTAGTGATCATCACCACAAATGAGACACGGGAATTTCAACTTCCGTTGTGTTTTCTTTTCGGTAGAAGGTGTTTGATTCTTTGTTTGTTCATTATTATTTTTTGATTTATTCTTCGTCTTCTTCATACCTCCGGATTGTTGTGAAGGGACAGATTGAACTACATTCACCTCAGAGATTTGAGTTTGAGGGGAGGTAGAGGAGGGTGTGAGTGATTGGGAAATAGGTTGAGCTTTGACGGAGCCGATAACACCATCCGCATGAGATGAGGATGATGGTTTAGATGGATCGATATTACATCGAGTAGCGTTCGGAAGAAAATCATACAAAGTACCAGATTGGGAATATACCAAATCTAAATAGTGAACCCAAGCGATGGCTTGTTCCTATGTGACCACACCACCCATAGCGACATCGCGAGAGATCATTGGTAGCAGTGATTTCGTGAACCATTCCGCCAATAGTATGTTGGGGATGACGGCCTTGATCATCCTTCATCGTTGTCTCCACTCATGAATATGGTCGGAGATATGCACTGCATTAGTTTGATGAAGGGAAGTCAAGAGTTCAGTATCTGTTTCATAGAGAATAGGCAGTTGAAAGTGCGTGAGGAAAGACATGGCAAGGGAACTGAAATCATGAAAAGAAGCACGTGGTAGTTCAATATACCACTTTGTTGCCGAACCGGTAAGTGTTTGTTGGAAAAGACGCAAATGTATAGAATCATCCATGAGGGAGTTTGATGAACACCACAAATGGAAAGTCATAACATGTTTGTTTGGATCTTCACCAGGGTTTCCGTCAAATTTTGGAATATTAGAAGGAAGTTTAGCTGGAATGACTGGCCAAACCGGTGAATGAGAAATAGGATCATTAGTTAACCGAGACAAGTCTGGGAGATCCAGAGTCGCAAGGAAAGGTAGTTGTTGGTTAATTTGCGAATGATACTGGTGCGTCATAGGAACACCAGTAGGACCATAAGCTGGGTTAGATGGATAGTTGTAACCAGTAGGTCCTCCTACATACGGTTGTTGCTAGCCAGGAAAAGAAGGATTCGATGATGAATGAGAAACGTTGGCATGACCCAGTGGGTTTTGAGCATTATAGACCGAGTGATTTTCTTGCCCATGAGGGGGATAGACATTTTTCCCTTGAGAATGGTAAGGAGTGGATATCAGAGGTGGATACACATTAGACCCATGAGGAGGATAAGACTTTGGTCCCGGGGTACTCCAGGTGGTGTTTTGGATACCACCCGGATAAGATTGTGGGTAAGATGTCCTGGAAGGAACATGATTAGGTACCCCTCCTAATGGGTTATTATAAGAGTGCCCCCCTGAAGATACTCTCTAGGTTTGTGAAGGGTTTCCAACCAACGGGGTTTTCCCCCCTTCCAGGGGTGGATTTATGAC
>SNQJ01S0095266.1:35817-47917 GCA_010110895.2 Picea sitchensis | reverse complement strand
AATGTAAATTATTCTGTAGACTTCATCATTCACTTACATGTTTTATGTAATGAAATCATCTATATTTCAATCTTTTAACTTTCTATTTAACTTTCTAATTGGACATTTGAATGTATATTTGTAAAATCACTATCACTATATATGGGAACTTTTTTCACATGTGTAGGAGGAATCCAATGTTAACGTGTTTATATTAAATGATGGGTCATGTTTTTTTTTTTCACAATATAAACTAAAAGTGTAAGAATTATCAATTTGATAATCAATTTGATAATATTAAGTGTTTTTCAACTTAACATAAAATGTATTTGTAAATCTAAATTTTATTAATTTTTAGCACGGATAATATTAAGTGTTTTTCAACTTAACATAAAATGTGTTTGTAAATCTAAAATGTGTTGATTGTTAAGTGCTTTTAAAATTTTGTATAGCATAAAATGTATTTGTAAACAGGTAATTGTTAACAATTTTTTTTTTTCATATGTATTATTTATATGGTTGGTATGTGTTTGGGTGAATTTATGGAGATGAATAATATTTTTTTTTAGTGAAATGTGGTGATGAGAATTTGATATTTTATATATTTTTTAAATCAAAGTTTTCAAAGTTCATATATACTTTGTGAATTTTGATGTGCAGAAAAAAAACATTTTGTAGGGATGTGTTGTTTTTTTAACGATATTCTTTTCAAAAATATTGTTGCCATTTAATGTGTCAAATTTGCATTTAATTAAATGCTCATCTTTCCAAAATTTCAGAAAAGTTAACAAGTGACTTTTGTTCCCGTCAACTAATTCATTGTTCAATGTATATTTAAATCAAAGTTTCTAAAGTTCATATACTTTGTGAATTTTGATGTGCAGAAAAAAAACATTTTGTAGGGATGTGTTGTTTTTTTAACGATATTCTTTTCAAAAATATTGTTGCCATTTAATGTGTCAAATTTGCATTTAATTAAATGTCTATCCTTCCAAAATTTCCATAAAAGTTAACAAGTGACTTTTGTTCCCGTCAACTAATTCATTGTTCAATGTATAATTTTCAAAAACAAAATATACAAGTACAATCTACAGAGAATGCAGTAGATCCCACTTATTTTTCGAAGTTGATTAATTAATATTTGAGTTGCATTTTATACACCTTTATGTTCCCATCGACATTTTTCCTATTGTTTACATAAATTGAAAAACTAAAAATTTCCTTTTGAAGTGGAAACATCCATTGGGATCCAAAGTATTTTTTATAATTTTGGTTATGTAATTTTATGCCACTGCTTTTTTCTCCGAAAGTGCCTTTGAACTAGGGGAAACCAATTCTTAAGTATAAGTTTTAAAAAGAAATAAATTAAAAATATAATATGAAATCAAGAGTGTGAAAATGATACAGAATTGGATAGAGGATTCACTGACTAATATATTAGCATCAAATCCTCCACTAAGATAAAATGGATGAAGGGGTTTCACCCCACCTGGTTGCAATTATTGTATAAAATTCATGATTAGTGTTAAAATTTTGATATGCTCGCTTAACCATAGACAATGTCATCATTGTCACCCAACCATAGTATCTACTATGCCACCCCGAAAGAGCACACTAACATTTTCTTAGATTGAATTATTATGGAAAGTCCACACTATAACCAACAAATGAACCCTAACTAGAAACACCACCATCAAGGTAAAGAATAACACAATACCAAGAGAATGTACCTCACTAATAGAAGTGCTGCATTCCTTTACCAAGAGAAGTGCACAGATACTAGAAAGATTCTTGCTTCTAAATTACATCAGAATCGCTCCTAGACTTATCAGTCACAAGAATCGCCTTCCTTAGACTTGCTCTTCTTGTCAGAGGGAGAGGTACAAATGAGTTAGATCCCTTTTCTTTATATTAGCCCGCCTAAGTGGTTTTTCCAAGCAATGACTTTTCTTTCTGGATCTTTCTATTACTTTATTGATATTCTTCAGACCTAATTCTCTTCTAGGGTTTCCCTTCTACACATCCTCTGCTTAATGGTTCTCTACTTCCGAATATCTCATTCTAAGTACAAAGGTTACACTTGGAGGTTAATACCTCTTGCAGTTACCAAAACATCAACATTCCCTCTTTAGCTAGGGAGGTATTAACTAAGATGTTCTTCATGTAATGGTCTCAAACACATCCATCCATCTCACATGGCATGGGCAGACTCACATGGTCTTGGTAAACCACCTACATGTAGCATTTTCATAGCCACACATGCTATCTCATGATCAAACATATGATGTCACAAGTAGCATGGCCAAATATGCCATCTCATGATCAAATAGATCATACAACAGGGTGCATAGCCACACATGCTATCTCAAGATCAAACATATCATGTCACAAGTATCACCATAACAACCACACAAGCTCTGTCATAGTCAATGCTATCATCAGACATCGATGATCATGTCACAATGATGACCGGTTTTACTCATCCTCCGGCTTATGTCATCATGGGGCTTCAATGAGTTCATACAAAACTAGTAACCTAGCCTTCACAGAGTTTGGCATCTAGTTCATAAAGAACCAGTAACTCGTCAACTCTCATAGAATCCGACATCTAGTTCATAAATAACTAGTAACTCGCCAACTCACACATCATATGACATCTAGTTCATAAAGAACTAGTAACCTCGTCAACTCACACAAAATCACATCTAGTTCATAAAGAACTAAAAACTCACCAACTCTCACATAATATGGCATCTAGTTCATAAAGAACTAGTAACTCGGGCCCTTCCACACATAATATGACATCTAGTTCATACAAAACGAGTAACTCGCCAAATACCGACATCTATTCCATAAAGAACTAGTAACTCGCCAACTCACACAAAATCGACATCTAGTTCAAAAAGAACTAATAACCTTTGGTTGGCACACCATGCAACCGATCCACAATGACCAAGCATCTACCAAGGATTATGTGATGTAGTGCACACACACTACATATCTAGCCCAAGGCTAGGAAACCCCCCCAAGAACCACATAAGTTGGCCCACTAGCTTGAAAAGTAGGGTAACTAACTAGCCCTGAAGACATGGCATCTATTGACCTTGTGCGAGGTCATGTTGATTGGTGCCAAATTCATTAATGTGCATACCAGACTATTTCACTAAAGTAACAATATTTCAGCATACTAGAGTAATTATGCATACCAGATTATTTCACTAAAGTAGCCATGCATACTAGACTATTTCACTAGAGAAGCAATATACCAAACTATTTCAATGGAGTAGCTATGCGTACCAGATCATTTCATTGGAGTAGCAATATACCATGTTGCTATCCGAGTTGCATCCGTAACGATCATAAATTTATCACAATGGAAGTTCTTTCTAGACCACCCGCTTGTCCCTCGGCTGTCCCTGAAGTATACAAACTTCACTCTCCACAAAGGCTTGGTCAACACCTCTGCTATCTGCTCATCTGTAGCGACATATTGAAGCTTCATTGCTCTCTTCTGCACCATATCTTTGATATAATGGTACCTGATCTTGATATGCTTGGACTTATCATGAAACACCAAGTTCCCTGTCAACTTCACACAACTCTGGTTGTCACACCAGATACAAGTCACCACCTCTAACTCGAGATCAAACAATCGTGCAAGCAACTTCCGAAGCCACACTGCTTCGCTGCTCGTTGAACATGCTGCTATGAACTTTGCCTCAACCGTACTGAGCGTCACACTAGTCTACTTCTTGCTGAATCATGAGATCATAGCTGATCCCATACTGAAGTAACATCCAGATGTAGTCTTTCGGTCTGCAACATTACCGACCCAATCTGAATTAGTAAAGCCTTGCAGGCTTATCTCATGATCTGAAGCATATCTGAGTCCATAATCAATTGTACCTTTCAGGTACCTCATCATATGTTTTGCTACAATCAGGTGAACACGTCTCGACTCAACCATATACTTACTCAATGTGTTCACTGCAAAACAAATATTTGGTCTTGTGTTCGTTAAGTACATCAACGAACCAATCCCCAGTCTATACATGGTGGCATCCACTGTCTCTGAAGATGTATCACTCAATAACTTCAGATTTGTCACCATCGGTGTAGGCATGGCTTTACAATCCATCATTCTGAATCTCTTCAGAATCTCTACAACATATTTTCTTGGGTGCCTGCTTAGGCCCATACAAAGCTTTCTTCAATCTGCAAACATGAGACTCCTTCTCATGTATCTTGTGGCTGCTCTATGTATACTTCTTCCGACTATTGGAGCAAGTGTCTCGTCATAATCTTCTCCCTCTTGCTGGGAGAATCCTCTGGCCACAAATTAGGCTTTGTACATCTTTATGCTTCCATCAACAACATGTTTGATCTTGTAGATCAATTTGGAAGTCATCACTGACTCCCCTTTTGGTCTCAAGGCAAAAATCCATATACAAGTCCTTCTAACTGGCTTCCTCCTCTTTTACTGAAGCAAGGGAATCTTCCTAGGAGGTCTCATGTCTCCTTGAAGCCTCTGAAACTTCGATCTAGCCTCCTCAACTCATGGTACCTGCCTGTCAGTCCTGGAAGAAGTCTCTCTCCCATATGAATCTGAGGAGGAATACTTTCTGAATTAAAGTCTCTAGGCCATTGACTCTCTCTAAGATCAGGCTCACTCCGAGTCTCCATGCTCCCTCTGACTCTCTATAATCTCCGGAGCCATCTTCTCCCTCTGAATGTGATGATTTCCTCTGAAGTCTCCTATGAATGGTCTTGGGGAGGCTGCTCCTCCCTACTGGATCGTGAGCGCTGACTCCCTCTGAACTCTAGCTCCTTCTTAGTTGGTACTTGGTGGGGCCGCTTGCCTCACCACTGGTGGAGCCATCTGCTCCTCATGATATGGCTCATCAATGCTATATATCTTTGCATCCTGCAAAGTGCCATGAGACCATGCTGGTCTCTTCCTAGTTACTACAACGATTCTCGGTAGGCCCTTCTGGCTCTACTAACTCTTCCTGATGATCTGAAGAGTGATCAACTGAACTAGAGGGATCTGTTCAGTCATCTTTGGAGCCTTGTGCTCCTTAAAATCAATTTCCATATGAGATACTCTGCATCTCACAAAAGTACCCTTCTTTCTAGAAGGTTTTAACTTCGTCTTCTTTTTCTTCTGTACATGGATGTATACGGTCATGTATACAACTTCTTATCTAGATAGTCTGCTCCATGTCTCAACCTAGAGACCATCTAATATGTTGCCTCCTGCAACCGTCACTATAGCTCCCCTCAGAGTTATCACCTGTAACCTGCCCGGAACAAGACCAACAATAAGGGAAAGCAATAGAGAAGAATAATACGCTTATAATAATAAAAAAAACAATAACGAGAACAATCATCGAAGTAGCTCCTTCTCAGAGCTATCACTTGTGACCTTCCTGGAACAAGAGCCAAAATAAAAATGCAATAATAAGAAATATGAACAACACTCTTTTAGTGTTGTGACCAATCATTCCTTCATGGTAACGTCCATGAAATTTACAAGATAACCTCCCCAAGACGAGCAACAAGAGAAAAATTATTTCCAATATAATAGAATTTTCATAAGAACATATCTATGTTAACAAGAATAAAAGACAATATCATGGTAATCATCATAACATTACCAAGGTGACCTGCTTGGAAGCAAAACAAGAAGTATCTCCTATAGGAGATGTTAGTTCATCTTGCAAACAAGTACAATACGCATTTATATCAATAGTAGTCACATGCTACCAAGTATTCATTGCATCCAACAGTAATAGAACCTTTCAAGGATTGTTGTCACAACTATAGTGTTTACTTGTAATGTACCAATGATCAAACTTGATATGTGCAAATTGGAAACTTATCAATTTAATCAATTGGAACCTGGAGTCTTATCTTCAAGAATGAGTGTTGTTGTGTTTTTTCCGAGTCTCCTTCACTCAATATGACAAGCATTCTCTCCAACCTGTCCCCTATACTAATACAATATGTTTTCTTGACAACAATCTGAGTTAGGGAATATAATGCAAGTAAACTCGAAAATCTCAACCTTAAGCAACCTAATACTTTGACTAGAGTGAGCTTATAACTTTAACTATGACCAAAGGTTAGTATGATAATCATAACTTCAATAGATCAACATACAACTAGATGTTCATAAGATCACAATAATGCCATAACAACTAGAGGCATATCAAAACAATAAAACCTGGAGTGCGTTGTTCCTCTGAATGTGCTGGATCTGAGATCCCTCCGGATTTACAATTGTTGCTTGGGCAAAAGATCCCTTCTCTTGCAAATACCCTTAAGATAATGATACAGTTTAAACACATAAAAGCACATACCTCTGGTAGGAGCGACAAACAACGACAAGCAACGACGAATCCTAAAACTTCAAGGTGCTCCAACTTGCAATCTGAAGGTAGCTGGAGATGCGCTAGAATAAGGCACACTAGGAAAACAAAAAATTAGGCCCAACGTTTCACAAAAACTTCACTTGCCTAGAGGAACTGCAACTGGTACTGCAACTGATGTTGTAACTAGCATGAAGCAATTAACATGAAACAACTGACACATGAATCAATTGGCACGAAGCAACTGTAACTGGTACTGCCACTGGCACTGTAGACTTAGGGTTTTATGAGGAAACCCTAATTTTTAATTTCAGAATTTTGGAGATATGATCCAGGGGGAAGGTGTGCCCTACTTAGGCAACCTTCTTGAAGGGTTCAGTAAGTGCTCAACAAGCTTGACAAAGGGGAAAACTAAGGATCTTCCTTCCAACGGTTAGACTGTTACGAAGGAAACCAACTCTGAAACCATGTTAAAATTTTGGTATGCTCTCTTAACCATAGACAATGTCACATCATTGTCACCCAACAATAGGCATTCACTATGCCACCCCCGAGCATACTAATCTTTTCTTAGACATAATGGTTCCAACAAGTCCACACTAGAACCAATAGATAAACCCTAACTAGAAACACCACTGTTGCAACAACAACACAATACCAAGAGAACATACCTCTACTAATATAAACGTACCTTTACCAAGAGAAGCGCACAAGAGATATCAGAAAGACTTGCACCCTAGCTGCCACTACTGCTCCTCAAACTTGTGCCCTAGTTGCCACTGCAACTGCTCCTTAGACTCGTGCCCTTCTTGCTGAGTGAGTGAGAGTGTACAAATGAGCTAGGCGCCTCCTTATTTATACTAGCATTTCCAAGTGACTTTACCCAATGGGGGCGACTTCTCTTTTTGGATCCTTCTATTACTTTATTGATATTCTCTCGAGGTTGAGTTCTCTTCTAGGGTTTCCACACCTCTGTGTAATGGTTCTATTACTTCAGGAATATTCTATTCTAAGTACAAAGGTTACACTTGGAGGTTAATACCTCCCGCAACTATCAAAACATCAACAACAAGAGGGGTAGATTTCATGATTTTAAACCCTTGGTCAAGTGCCTAAGTAGGATTTTCAAAATACCTTGATCAAAATCTTTGTGGGTGAAGAAAAATAGCTCAATCGAGGTTCCCATACGTTTCTATTGCAAACATAAATAAGGGCCTCACTGCTCATTTTTTGTTGTTTTATAAGAAAAAGGGACCTCGATCCACCTATAGAGATCGATCGAGGGTTTTCTTAACTTGTACAAACACCTTGACTGAGGGCTTGTTCTTTCTGTTAAGATCCTTTGATCGATGGCTTATTTAAGCACTCAATCGAGCTAGCAATACCTTAATTGAGTGCTTTAAATTAGCTCGACCGAGGGTTGAAAAATTTACTATTTTTTCCTCTTGCTTTCCAAAAAGTGTTACCCAACTTCGTGGATTCACCCATTTACAACATTAATATTTTTGATGATCTCATTACATGAATTGGAATGGTTTTATTTAGAGTGAGTCACATTATAAAATACTAATTTCTTTTTCTAAACTCTCGGCATTTTTTTATTTCAAGTAGAAATAGGTAATAATAGGCTTGCTCCCGTATTTGTTGCCAGGGGTCCAGGGGGGTGGTGACACTTCATTGGAGCCCCCCCAGGTGGGGATTCGAGGGAAGTGCCCTCAAAGATAAATTTTTGGGAAAATTGCCTTGTAAAATATTGTAATTTCGTAGTCAATCTGAACCGTTCATCATTAGGTTGTAGATCTGACAATATAAGCTATGTTAGGGTTTTTTCCTCTAGAAGACAACCCTCTTTTATGTACGAGGGAATTGTATTGCAACCAATGTATGGGAGTGAATATTGTATTTTGAGAGAGGAGACTGTGAGAAAAGAAGAGGAAGTTACAATGGGTGTGCTATAGGTTGTATCTCTTTATTTGCTGGATAATGATAAAGGAAGGATTGATAATTTATCTGGTGTATGTATCCCATATTGGGTGAACCACACATATGTTAGTTTTTTCTTTATTTACAAAGCAATAGAGTTACCAGTGTTCTTTTACTTCTTTAACATTAACAGTTATGGCATGTACTGAACAATAAGAGCAACATAAAAAAGATACAAGAGAACACAAGAGATTTATCTTGGGAAAACCCCAAATGGGGGAAAAAATCCAACATCCTTTCTTAGATAGAATCTGTCCAATATAATCCACCATGAACAAGATCTTAAGAGCTACAAATAAAGAAGAAACCCTAGCACTAGGCTAGTGCACAAGATAGTGCTCACAACTGCAACAACAACACCATACAACAATAGCGCACCTTCTTAGAGAGATAGCACACAAGAGAAAAACCACCACAAAGAATAATCAAGAACCTCCATTGCGTATTCTTCGTCGCCTTAGACTTGTGCTTCCTTCTTCAATGAGAGAGTGAGTGTGTTGTGTGTCAAATGAGCAAGACGTCTCCTCTATTTATAGTCTTCAATTCACCTTGCCTAGGCCGACTTCTCCTCTGGGATTCTTATTTTACTTTATTCTTTTCCCGTGGGACGAATTCTCTTCCGGGTTTTTCTTCTGTTGTTTAATGGTCTTCCTTAGGCTTCTGGAATCTTCTTTTCTTCTAAGAAAGGTTGTTTAGGGGAAATTTCCTCCCACAACTACTAAAATGTCAACAATATATCCGTGTCTCTATTGTATTGTGTATCTTCTGTGTTTTATTTCTGCATTTGTTTTATTTTATCACTCTGCGATCCTCTTTTTCTAACAATTGGTATCAGAGCGAAAGGTAATTTGCAGGAAAAGAGGGCTCCTGGTTCGAGTGGGAGCAATGGCGGAAGATGAAAAGTTTAGGATCAAGAAATTTAATGGCCAAAGCTGCCAGTTATGGAAGATGCAAGTGGAATACTATCTATATCAAAAGGATCTTTTCTTACCATTAGGCGAAAAAACAAAGAAACTGACGAGTATTAAGGACGGAGAATGGGAGGTTCTTGACAGAAAGACACTAGGAACGATACGACTGTGCTTGGAAGCGTCAGTGGCTTTCAACATTTCAAAAGAAAAGACAACGAAGGATCTGATGAAGACATTGGCTAAACTATATGAAAAATCATTAGCCTCCAACAAGGTATTTCTAATGAAGCAATTATTTAATTTGAATATGTCAGAAGGTGGGTCTGTTTTCGACCATTTAAATGAATTTAATATGGTTACTAATCAACTAAGTTTTGTAGGAGTGAACTTTGATGATAAGGTTAGGGATCTTCTAATCTTGTGCTCATTGCCAGAAATATGGAACGACTTGGTCATGGATGTAAGTAACTTTGTCTCCGGTTCAAACACTATGAAATTTGATGATGTTGTTGGTGTTATCCTTAGTGAGGAAATGTGACAGAAAAGCATAGGTGAGACATCAGGTAATGCATTGACCATAGAGAATAGGGGAAGACAAAGGGAAAGAGGAAAGATCCTAGGGAACCGTGGAAAGTCTAAGAAGGGCAGATCCAATCCAGATTAGAAAAGATCGAGTGATGGAATTGTGGGAAGAAAAGACATATGAAGAAAGACTATAGATCTCCAAAGAAACAAGGAGATGGACAACAAGATAAAAATCAGGAAGAAAATGTAGCAGGTGATGTGTTACAATATTCTTTGATTATTATTTTTTATATATATTACTTATTCTTAGGTATTAGATTCAAGGGTTTCATTTCATGCCACACCCCATAGGAAATATTTTCAAGATTATGTTCAAGGTGATTTTGGACAGGTTTATTTGGGTGATGATGAACCATGTAAAATTGTTGGAATGGGTAAGGTACAAATAAATTTAAAGAATGTAAACGAATGGTTGCTGAAAGAGGTGAGACATGTTCCAGATTTGAGAAGAAATCTAATTTCAATAGGGCAGTTGGGGAGTGAAGGATGTATATCTACATTTATAGAAAATGCGTGGAAGGTCACTAAAGAATCATAGAAAAATGAGAGAAGGTAGTTACATTGTATTGATGTACTAGTAATGCTAACTCTTCTTTCTCTTTAGCTTCTAAAAGAGTGGATACAACACTGTGACATTATAGAATTGGGCACATGAGTGAGAAGGGGATGCATATATTCCACAAAAGGAATTTGTTGACAGATATTAAATAAGTTGATTTGGATTTTTGTGAGCACTGTGTTTATGGAAAACATAAGAGAGTCAAATTTCTCATAGTCGAGAAGGAAAAAAATAGTGAAAAGTTAGAGCTTGTGCATACAAATGTATGGGGACCAACAAATGTATCATCTCTTGGTGTCTCTCATTATTATGCTACTTTTATTGATGATGCAACTAGGAAAACTGAAGTTTATTGCATTCGACAAAAATATGATGTTTTTGACACTTTTAAGAAATGGAAAGCTTCGGTTGAGAATGAGACAAGAAAAATGTTGAATTGTTTCAGATAAGATAATGGAGGTGAATATTGCAACAAGGATGTTGATAATTACTATTCATACCATGGGATTTGTAGAGAGAAGACAGTTCGAGGAACACCACAAAAATATGGTGTCATAAAGGATGAACATGACAATCATGGAACGTGCAAGGAGTATGAGATTGCATGCAGGGTTTCCCTTACAGTTTGTGTAGATGCTGTAGATATTGTTGTTTACTTAGTAAACATAGGGCCTTCAAGCTCTTTGGATGGTGACATTCCAGAGGAGGCATGGACGGGTAAAAAGTTAAAATAATAATTTCTAAAGACTTTCGGTTTTGAAGCATTTTCTCATATTGATAAAGAAAATAGAACAAAGCTTGAGGCAAAATCCAAGAAATGTACCTTTATTGGATACAATGTTAATGATTTTGGTTATCGCTTATGGGATTATGAAAATTACAAAATCATTAGGATTGGAGATGTGATATTCAATGAAAAAGTCATGTACACAGATCAATTGCAAGGAAAGAAACAAGAAAAGGAAAACATAGAATAGACAATGCTTGATGAAATTAAAGAAAATGAAATTCCGAAGGTACCAGTAAATCAAAATGCACAACAACATGAGCAACATGTACCTCAAACTCCTGCAAGTGTTTTTAGAAGAACTGCCAAGTTAAGTAGACCCTCTGAACGATACTCTCCTTCATTGTATTATTTATTGTTGATTGATTCTGGTGAACCAGAAAGTTATGAAGAGACAATACAGGTAGACACTAAAAATAAGTGGGAGTAAGGCATGAAAGAGGAAATTGACTCCTTAATAAATAACCAGACTTGGGAATTGTTTGAGTTGCCTGTAGGAAAAATAACATTGTAGATAAATGTGTTTACAGGTTGAAGGAAGAAGATGGAGGCAAAAAATGGTACAAGGCCATACTTGCTTTAAAGAGGTTTTCACAGAAGAAAGGTATAGATTTTGATGAAATATTTTCTCCTGTTGTTAAAATGATTTCAATCAGGACTATTTTAAGTATTGTGGCAGTCGAAGATTTTCATCTTGAACAGTTAGATGTAAAAACAACTTTTCTCCACGGGGATTCAAATGAAAATATTTATATGCAACATCCACAGGGGTATGAGGTAAAAGGGAAGGATAATTTGGTATTCATGTTGAAGAAGAGCTTGTATGGCCTAAAGCAAGCTCCAAGGCAGGGGTATTTGAAGTTTGACAAGTTTATGCCATAACAAGGTTATAGTAGATGTCATTATGATCGTTGTTTTTATTTTA
>SNQJ01S0095266.1:22233-35767 GCA_010110895.2 Picea sitchensis | reverse complement strand
TAAAGGATGAACATGACAATCATGGAACGTGCAAGGAGTATGAGATTGCATGCAGGGTTTCCCTTACAGTTTGTGTAGATGCTGTAGATATTGTTGTTTACTTAGTAAACATAGGGCCTTCAAGCTCTTTGGATGGTGACATTCCAGAGGAGGCATGGACGGGTAAAAAGTTAAACTAATAATTTCTAAAGACTTTCGGTTTTGAAGCATTTTCTCATATTGATAAAGAAAATAGAACAAAGCTTGAGGCAAAATCCAAGAAGTGTACCTTTATTGGATACAGTGTTAATGATTTTGGCTATCGCTTATGGGATTATGAAAATTACAAAATCATTAGGATTGGAGATGTGATATTCAATGAAAAAGTCATGTACACAGATCAATTGCAAGGAAAGAAACAGGAAAAGGAAAACATAGAATAGACAATGCTTGATGAAATTAAAGAAAATGAAATTCTGAAGGTACCAGTAAATCAAAATGCACAACAACATGAGCAACATGTACCTCAAACTCCTGCAAGTGTTTTTAGAAGAACTACCAAGTTAAGTAGACCCTCTGAACGATACTCTCCTTCATTGTATTATTTATTGTTGATTGATTCTGGTGAACCAGAAAGTTATGAAGAGACAATACAGGTAGACACTAAAAATAAGTGGGAGCAAGGCATGAAAGAGGAAATTGACTCCTTAATAAATAACCAGACTTGGGAATTATTTGAGTTGCCTGTAGGACAAATAACATTGTAGATAAATGTGTTTACAGGTTGAAGGAAGAAGATGGAGGCAAAAAATGGTACAAGGCCATACTTGCTTTAAAGAGGTTTTCACAGAAGAAAGGTATAGATTTTTATGAAATATTTTCTCCTGTTGTTAAAATGATTTCAATCAGGACTATTTTAAGTATTGTGGCAGTAGAAGATTTTCATCTTGAACAGTTAGATGTAAAAACAACTTTTCTCCATGGGGATTCAAATGAAAATATTTATATGCAACATCCACAGGGGTATGAGGTAAAAGGGAAGGATAATTTGGTATTCATGTTGAAGAAGAGCTTGTATGGCCTAAAGCAAGCTCCAAGGCAGGGGTATTTGAAGTTTGACAAGTTTATGACATAACAAGGTTATAGTAGATGTCATTATGATCGTTGTTTTTATTTTAAGAGGCTAGAAAATGGAAGCTATATTATCTTGCTATTGTATGAAGATGACATGCTTGTTGCAGGATCTAACATGCATGATATAAATGTGCTAAAAAAGAAATTAGCTAATTCATTTGAGATGAAGGATTTGGGTGCTACGAAGAAATCCTTGGTATGAGAATAACAAGAGACAAGAAAAATCACAAATTGACATTGTCTTATTAAGAGTAGATAGAGAAGGTATTGTAGAGGTTTAGAATGTAGAATACAAAACCAATTAGTACACCTTTGGCTAGCCATTTCAAATTAACCAAGGAAATGTGTCCCAATACATAAGAGAAAATAAAATGCATGTCCAGGGTCTCTTATTCATTAACAATTGGTATCTTGATGTATGCGATGGTGTGCGCTAGACCAGAGATTTCACATGCAGTGGGAGTTGTGAGCAGGTATATGAACGACCTAAGTAAAGAACATCGGGGGGAAGTAAAGTGGGTTCTCAAGTATTTGAGAGGTACTACTACTCATGCATTATGTTTTGGAGGTTCAAAACACTGTTCTACAGGGATATGTTGATTCATATATGGCAGGTGATAAAGATAGCAGAAGGAGCACCACAGGGTATGTTTTTATTGTAGGTGGGACAACAGTAAGTTGGATTTTGAAACTGCAAAAGGTTGTTTCACTTTCAACAACGAAAGCAGGGTATGTTGCTATTATAGAGGCTAGTAAAGAGATGATTTGGTTACAAAGGTTATGGAGGAATTGGGAAAGCATCAAGAAAATAACAGGTTGTACTGTGACAACCAGAGTGCCATTCATCTTGCAAATAACTCAACCTTCCTACGCAATTTCAGTTGACCTTCAAGCATGACGGTGAAGATGAGAAAATTTCTAGTTCCAAGGTGGATCATAGTCCAACATGTACAACTACAATGGAGTTTTTGTGTTCAATCTCCAAGTGGGATATTGTTGGATGTGGAGCTTGATTATCTTCCTGATTCAAAGGTCTTGTTTCAATTGTGTTTGGATCCCAGTTCTTGAAGAGGAGGTGTGTGTGTGTGGGGGGGGGGGATTGCCCCCCCATATCTATCGCTAGGGGGTCAAGGGGGGCGATGACACTTCATTGGAGCACCCCCTAGAGGGGTTTCGAGGGAAGCGCCCCTAAAGAGATTTTTTTGGGAAAATTTCCTTATAAAATATTGTAGTTTCGTAGCCAATTTGAACCATTCATCATTAGATTGTAGATTTGATGGTAGAAGTTATGTTAGGATTTTTTTCCTTAGAAGGAAACCCTATTTTGTGTATGAGGGAATTGTATTGCGACCTGTTACCCCCTCAGGCTAGGGGTAATTGAGGAGATCATGTCTCAAGGCCCACAAGTAGAAAACATGGAGTACCAAGAGTCAAATTGACTAGCAGAGCCCGCAGGGCCCCTTCTATTCATGATTACATCATTATTCATTGACAACATCAGAGTAACATCCACTACATCGGCTTTGTCCAAAAATAAAATAGGTCTTGCTTCATGAGGTAACGCGTTCGATGTCATGGTAAGTGTCATTTTAATATTTGAAGCATTTGAGCATGTTGCAAATAATCCTTTCTTAATTATGGAACGTTTGCTTGGAATTTATACCTTTTTCCTAATTTCACCTTGGTGAGTGACATGGTTTCCTAGTAAGTAGGTCACCCTTGAGAAAAAGGTTGCTACTAAGTGGTTCTTTGAAGGGTCATCATACCATTCCCCTCTCATACTTACCATTTTCCACTCTTCTTTCCCTTTCGTCTCCTCATCTTTTGGATTTTTGGGTTCATTGACTAAAGAAGGGGTTGTACCTCATTTCATGGGAAGAAGGGGCTAAAGGCCCAAAGGTGTTGTAGCCGATAAAAGATAAAATTCAATCCTTATCCTTCTAGATGCTCTCCATAAGGTCCTGAGAGAAATGAAACACTACTCCATAAAATTCAAGGACCTTCTAAACACATAACTAATAAATGTCCTGCTTCTTGAGAGAATGCACTTGCATGGTCTTTTACTTTCCATTGCATATGGCACTCAATGCGTTCTTAGATTTAAGTTGCATTGTGGTACTCTTTACTTTCCCTTGCATATATTACTCAATGTTCAGACTTTAATAAATTAAATGGCAAAGGGATTGGAAAAAGGTTGCATTGCAAACAAAGGTACGACACACCCTCTACAAAGACATGCATAAATGAGACAATATGAACCCTTGTATGCCAAGAACCCCATACCTATAAGTCTTGCCCCCCAAATACACCTCACACCCACTACATGACTTAGATAGGTTTCTCTTGGGAAATGTCCCTTGACTTGGAGATTGACCTACCCAATAGGGCACCATGACACCCCTCCCATACCTAAATTAGGCAAAACTTATAAGGTATTTGAGAAATTGTTTAATTTGAAAAGGGGGATTTGATGCACATGTTTGGGTGTTTCTTGTATTAGATATGACTTATTTATCATGATAATTGCGACTTATGAGCCCTTGGAGGGCGTATTTTCTTGTCTTTTTAGGACCTTTCCCACAGGATGGATGCTAGACCCCACATCTGGGGAACCATTGATGATGAGCGTTGTGCATGGAAGATGAAGGAAGTTTCCTTTGGAGGAATTTTGGTATGGTTGGAGGATGAGACCCCACCTTACTCCACCTGAATGTTGACCTTTGGAGGCCTAGAAGTCACCACCCTAGTCATGACGTCACCTAGAGGTTAGGGTTTGATGGATTCACTTGGTGGATTGATGGAGGATGCACTTGACATGGACTTTGGCCTATAGGATAGTGACACATGTAATTTGGAGGCCCAACTCTCCACATCTTCAGATTATACATAATGTCCTAGAGCCCAACGTCACCCTTTTAGGGCATGACATCATCCTTCTAGGGTTTTATTTGATGGAAAATTTAATTTTGTAAATTTGAAGGGAAAATTAAGAAGTAGGCCCTCTTGTGAAAATACATGACTTTTCAATGAAGTTTATTCATGGCTAGGATTTCCCATATAAACATGGCTAGCCAACATTTTATTTTATCAACTTTCTCACCTTTGTGAGAGGCTAGGTATGAAAATTTCGCCCTATTTGGCTCTCTCTCTTCTACACTCATGCGACTTGCTTGAAGGATCATTTGTGGATGGATTTTTCTGATTTTTGGATGAAATTTATGCAATTAGGGTTTATTCTTGTCATATCTTGGTGAAGTAAGTAAATTTATGCAATTTTATTTCAAGTTATTGAATGTTTATGGTAAATTTTACTTGTTCATATTGAATATTTTGCTTGTTAAAATCCTAGGAGAGGAGCATAAGTTGTTAAGAACCAAATATTAAAATAACATAAAAACCTGAGAATAAATTACTCAATGTGTAATTTGATCTTGAGAGGGTGAATCAATATCAAGTACAATTAAAGGCTCTTTTTCAACTTATGCTTAAACCATTCAACTATATCCAATAGAAATGAACAATAATTATAAAGGAAGTTACACAATACACAATACACCATGCACAATATGAGAAATAATCAATAGTTATTGTTCAGGAAATGTAACAAAAGGTGCTTCTTTCTAAATGTAAAGGGAGGGATAGGCTCCAAGAGGAAGATACAATCCTCAATATCAGGAGATTTGAACTCTCCATCCCTTGCCCTTCCCTTCCACCCAAGAATATATGAGAGATAAATAAAACTTTTACATTAAATCATCACATACGTAATACAATCATCCCATAGAGACACGATGATAGCTACGAGGACTTCTTGATTTACATTCTTCAGTATTAGAGTACTATGATCATGTCTCAATATTACTCAATGCTTGTTCTCCGACTCACCAGAGTTCCTCCTTGAATCCTCCCAAAGAGTTATATAGAAAGAATGAGTGGGCTTTATTCCAATTCTGGTCTATTGAGTGAAATTGTCTGAGAATGCTAGCTCAATATTTAACATCCGATTCTACAAAATCATACACAAAAGAGCTTCTGAGTCAGGCACTGTTTCAATGGGAAATCTGTCCCGATCATTTGTATTCTTGATAAAGAAGTTATGACTACTTTACCCGGAACACTGTTTATTGACTAGCCGGGACTGGTCACAAACCCTATCTTCCTGAGTGTATCTCCATAATTATAAGCCGAATCAAAGAGTTGAAATTTTTGGCAGGAGGTACCTTGATATGTCTTCTCTCAATACCATAGCATGATTTCACCATCTGAATCGTTCTAGAAAAAAAGTTATAGCAACAATAGTGAATGACCTGAAAATAACATACCTTAGAACACATCATGAAAATGCTTCATCCTCCCTTGAAATCCGACCTTTTTTTCTTCTTATTTCCTATGAAATTCAACGTATCAAATGAATGTATAATGATGTTTATTTATACCATTTATGTCACTTCCTTTTTAACATTAGGGGCCGACTCGACGCTTTCTTATTTTGTAATTATTTTCTTTAATAATTATCTTTAGGGCCTCCATGTACTTCCTTCTTTAATTCCTTTGTCATCTTCAAAATTCATTTCTCTCCTCAATGCATGGGGATCCACGTGGCCGTGCCACATACCACGAAACAACATGATGCATACTATCCTTCCATGGGTGTTTTTATGCATGTGAATTTTCCTTCATGTCCAAATACCTTCATCAATCTTGCGGTCAAAACCCATGACTAGGAGTTGACATCAATGACAACAATGATTTCCAACAATCTCCATGCTTGTCATTGATGGGAAACACTCATGCTCCCCCTATCATCATGATCCAAATTTCTCTCCCCTTTGACATCAATGGCAAGGGTTAGGGATTCTCCCCCTGAGTTTGGAAAAATGTAGATTCTCTTCTTTGGGGCTGCTCCCCTAAACATGTAGCACTCAATAATACTTCATCCTTATTTTTGGTCTTTGAGACTTTTTTCTTCGCCGAATCCTTTTGTGTGGATTTTGTCACTTGTCTATTCTTCATATAGGATGTATGTGTTGTTTGGTCTTCTTTTTGCTGTTGCAACCAATCTTCTAGAGTTATTTTCTCTAATTTTACAATTTTTAGGAATCAAGCGTAGAGTGTATCCTTGATCACACACATTTTACTAATAGCGAGTGGAATTATGTTTCAAGTCTTCCAGCCAATAATACATTATTTTTCTTTTACATTTTTCTTCCAAGCTCTACTACACCTTCTCCAGAGTATTTTGGGAGATGAGTCATCTTCAAATACAACATTGCCACCCTTCTCTTCAAGTGATGAATTTGTCTTGATCCCCGGTCATGTGTGAAGAACATCCCTTGTCTATGTACCATTCATCTTCTTCTTTACATTCTTCAGTAGTCAATGTTATTCGACAATGCTTCATTTTTGGGAATCTCTTTCCTTCTCCATATTGTGGTTGGCACGGGGACATCTTCATTCATATATCTTCAATCCTGGTGCTTTTGTGACCAAGATAATTACATTTGCTTGGCATGCAATATTTTTTGTCCCATCAATACGGGTAAAATGGATTATAACTGTTGTTGACAAATCCATGATTATTTCCATGTATTCTATTTACACGCTGTATGTTTCTTGCATATGTGTTCCTTTTCTGTTGATTACGCAATTAGGCTGACTTATGTCAAAAGTTTGCAAATTGTATAACAATGACCAAGAAGAAATTTTGATACCTTGGGTAAGTGGGCTTCTTTGTGATGTAGTCCATGCGGGTTCATGATCTATTCTTCTGTGGTTTCCTTCATATTGATTGGAAGCTTCTTTGATTCACGAAGGTGGGAGGTATTCTTGAATATTCATCTCTTTTTTAACCAATCATTCCTTCTTTTTGGTATCATGGTCCCACTTCTCATCATGTCACAATGCATTGTAGCTCTTTCTTCCAACCTTCTTGTTGAGTCGTTGTATCTTCTTTGTATGAAGTTCACCCATTCATCCAAGATGTATTAAGTTTTTTTTGGCATGAGAGTTTCTCCAGTTCTTCCTCAATGGAGACAACTTCTTGTTAGAGTTTCTCACAATCTTCTTCTTTCTTCTTCATTTGGGCATTCCTTGCTTCTCCTATTCTTCTTTCTTCAATCAGAGTTTTTCAGGGAAATAGTTTCTTCTCTTAGTTTCTCAAAGTCTTCTAATTGTTTCTTCTAAGTTACAAGCTGTCTTTCTGGCCTACCCAAATTCTACTTCTTAGTTTTCTTGCGTAAGCTTTGAAGCACTTTATTTTCAATCTCAACATGCTTCAATTTTTTAAGATTCTCATCTTCTTGTTGAATAATTTTTTTATTCATGATTTTCTTCTTCTTCATTTGGAATTTTCTTCTTTAGTGTCATTTCTTTTAATCCTTGGATGAGGACATTTCAAATTCAACATGACCTACTCCTTCCCACAATTCAGAGCAAGAAAAGCCCGTGCTTAGTTTCTTGAATTTGTCAATCCATCAAGATGATATCTAATACTTGATTTATTTGTTCCTTTTGCTTCCTTAAGGTTGGGTCTTTGGTTTCTTCAAGCATTGTATCCACGAGAGCAGGAAAAAACATCTGCCCCAAGGCTTTCAAGTAAATTTCCATTCCTATTACTCAGGTATTCAAAATTGCTTCCATCAAATGGTGGAATCCCATTTTGCAATTTTATGTTCCATTTCTTCTTAGGATCTTCCTTCCAGTGGATTTAAAAGCGTATTGTGAAGGTAACTTCGCTTTGATACCAATTGTTGAAAAAAACTGAGAGGGGGGGTGAATCAATATCAAATTACAATTTAAAACCTTTTTTCAACTTATACTTAAACCATTCAACTATATCAATGAGTAATGAACAATGGTATAAAGAGTTACATAATTACACCACAATGCACCATGCACAATATATGAGAAATAATCAATAGTTATTGTTTTCAGGAGTAATGACTTCAAAGGTATTTCTGACTTCCAAGAATGTAAAGGGAGGATAAACCTCAAAGAGGAAAATACAATCCTCAATATCAAGAGAGAGTTGAACTCTCCATCCCTTGCCCCCTTCTTCCACCCAAGAATATATGAGATAATAAACTTTACATTTAATCATCACCATCAACCAAATCATCACATAGATCGATAATGTTTCTCGAGACTTCTTCAATTTCTTCAATTCTTCAATTATTAGAGTACTATGATCCTATATATAATATTACTCAATGTATTCTCTAGAAACGCTCCTCCAAGTTTCACTCCTTGAATCCTCCCAAAGAAGTTATAGAGAGAATGGTGGAGCTTGTTGTTGGTCACAGTCTATTCAGGAGCCCGAACTTGTACATAATGCCCCACTTGCTCAATATTTAACATCGATTCTGAAACTCACTTTTACAAGAGCCTAAATTTTGTACTATTTTCAATGAAATTTGTTCCATGCCATTTTGGATTCTCTATGAAGAAGTTATGACTGTTTTACAGGAACACTGTTTATTGACTTTAGCTGAGGTGGTCACAAACCCTATCTTCCTGAGGTGTATCTCCATATTTATAGAATAAAGAGATGGAATTTTTTACCAGAGGTACCTTGATATGTCTTCTTGGTACCATAGCGTTCCACCATCTGAATCATTCTAAAAAAAAGTTATAACAAAAAATGGTAAGATGGCCCGAAAATAACATGCCTTAGAACACATCACCAAAGACTTCATCCTCCTTGAAATCTGACCTTCTTTTTCTTCTTATTTCCTCTGAAATTCAACTTGTATCAAATAAGATGTATAATGATGTTTTATTTATACCATTTATGTCACTTCCTTTTAACATTAGGGCCGATACAGCACTTTCTTATTTTGTAACTCTTTTCTTTAATTATCTTTAGGGCCTACGTAACCTTCAATTCCTTTGTCATCTTCAAAAATTTGGCTTCTCCTCAACCATGAGGGATCCACATTGGCGATGCCACATACTACCGGAAAAAAACATGATGTATACTATCCTTCTGTGATTGTTGTATCTACATGTGCATTTTTTCTTCATTTCCAAATACATTCATCAGTCGCGGTCAAAACCATGACTAGAGGTTGGCCATCAATGACAACAACCAATCTTCCAACTTGCTCCAGCCTTGAGGAAGAGAGATTCGGATAATAAGCCTCTTTGGAGGACTCCTTATACATCATATGAATTCCTAAAATGAGATGATTCCAAATGAAAAAGGTCTTCTTGGTATATATAGGAGACTAGGAGCTACAATTACAACTAATGGACCAAAGCCAACATAAATAAATAACAATACTAATGTAATATGAACCATTTAACAAATGTCTTGCTCACGGTTAGGGCTTAACATGCCCCTCCAACCGGAAAAGTGTTTTCCTCAAGCGTTTAGTAATGTTGGATGCTTCTATATAAAATATTCATCTTCTCATGTGGAATCACTTTAGGAGTAGTTTCTTCCACTTAATGAGATACTGCAGAGTGATCTATTCCTCAGTTGCTGAATTCTTGTGTTAGTGATAACTTCAAGATCCAATATGATTTTCCTTCTTCTTCAAGTTTTGGAAATATAGTTTGGACCGGGATCTGTCAGCTTATAACCTTATTTAAGCATGGAACATAGAAAAAATAGGTGTACTCACGAATGTCTTAGGCATCTCAATTTTATGCAGCAAGTGCCTCGATCTTTTGCAACACCTTATATGGGCCATATTACTTTGGTGATATTTTATTATCTTTCTTGGCTTGCTTTAGGGACATCGGTTTGTATGGTTTGTAGTCTTAAAATGGCTAATCCCCTACTTCAAAACTTCTTTCACTATGATCTTTGATTTGCTTATTGTTTCTTGCGGTGAGTTGGAGAACTTATTTTATTTGATACTCGATGCTTGATCTTCCGCGTGGAACCTATATTTTTCCTTTAGAGAAGTGATGGATGGTGGGTGATATCCATAGAGCAGCATAAATGGTGTCATTTTTTGTTGCGATATGAAAGGAAGCGTTACCGCTACCATTCTTCTAAGGGGTACCACTTGGAACCATTGTGTTTGTTTATTAAAGACAAATGATGAAGGTAGCCTTTCAAACATTTTTTCACTATCTCCAGTTTGTCCATTAGATTGAGGATGACAAGATGGAGTTATGAGTAATTAATTTTGAAACAGAAAATAATTCTGTCAAAAATGTCCAGTGAATATGAAATCTGTCGCACCAAAATCAGGGCTTCCATGTAGCTTTGAATTGTCTCCATGAATGAGGTGGCAATTGTACTATCTTTGAAAGGATGAGAGGGTGCAAAAAAGTGTCGTACTTGAGTAAAGTCTATCAACAATCACCATGATGACACTCTTTGCCAAACTTGGTAACCACAGTGATGAAATACATGGAAACCTCTTCCCCAAATTTGACTTGCAATGGATAATGGTTGTAAAATGCAGGGGTCTTAATTGTTTCCACCTTATTTTGTTGTCAAACCAAACATTATACCACAAAAATTTGAACCTTGCTCCAGTTTAAGGCCATCCCAAAAAATTCCATCTTGACCCTACGGTAGGTTTTAAAAAATCCTGGGTTGGCCTCTGGAGAGGTTTGCAATTCCAAAAGTACATTTTCTTTGAGTTTGAGTTCTTACATAAATATGGCGATCTTTGTACCATAGTGAATAATTTTTTCGTGTAAATGTATCAGATGCAGATCCTTGCTGCAACCTTTGAATGAGAGTCCACACTCTTCCGTCATTCTTCCATTCATCCCCTTTTTCTGTTATCAATCAGGTTAAATGATAGGGGTAACTTTGGCTAAATTCCCTCGATCTTCATTTTCTTGAGAGTGCATTTACCCACAACATTTTCTTCCCTTTTTTGTAGATGATTTCAAGTCATAACCCAGCTTGTCACTTAGTCACCCATTTTTGTTGCTTTCGATGCGAGAGAGATGAAATTACTGTTCCAAGAATTATTTAATACTTTCATGATCTATTTTGACTGGAGGGTGCCTATCTATTAGGTAAGTGTTTTTTCTTCCCTTTTTTGTAGATGATTTCAAAGTCATAACCCAACATCTTAGTCACCCATTTTTGTTGCTCGTCTGAAGATAGTCTTTGTTCCAAGAATTATTTAATACTTTCATGATCTATTTTGACCTTGAAGTGCCTATCTATTAGGTAAGTGTGCCATTGCTTCAATGCATGTAGTATTGGCATAATTTCCTTCTCATAAATGGGTTTGTGTAATTCCTTTCCCTTGAGTGGTCGAATTTCAAAAGCAAGAGGCCTTCCTTCTTGCATTAGAACAACACCAATTCCATTTCCCGAGGCATCACATTCCACAATAAAGGTTTTTTTCAAGTCTGGTGTGGTCAAGACATGAGCTTTGCACATTGCCTCTTTAAGTTGTTCAAAATCTTGATTTGCCTTTGGTGTCCATGAAAATGCATCCTTCTTAGTTGATCAAGTTAAAGATGCTGCTATTCTACCATAGTTTCGAACAAAATTGTGGTAGTAACTTGTCAAACCCAAAAATCCTCTAATATTCTTCAATGTTTTGGGAATCGTCTAGTCCATCATGGATTTAATCTTGTTGGGGTCTACCTTGACACCTTCATGAGATAATATATGACCCAAATACTCTACCTCTTTCACCCCAAAGAAACATTTGGATGATTTGGAATATAATTGTTGCTCCTTTAGTGACTGTAGCACCCTGTCAACATGTCGAATATGATCTTCCCAAGACTTTCTATAGATTAGTATATCATCAAAAAATACTAACACAAATTTTGAAAGGAAGGGCCTGAAAATGAAATTCATCAACCCTTGGAATGTGGAAGGTGCATTCGTAAGGCCAAAAGGTATGACCAAAAACTCATAATGGCCTTCATGAGTTCTAAATGATGTTTTTGGGATATCTTCTTCCTTCATTTAATCTGATGGTACCCTGAACAAAGATCCAACTTTGTGAAGTAGATTTCTCCATGTAGTTCATCTAACAATTCATCAATGACAAGAATGAGAAAATTATCTTTAATGGTGATCTTGTTGAACTCTCTATAATATGGACACATACGCTACACACCCTCTTTCTTGAGTGCCATTACCACCGGTGCATAGTAAGAACTTTGGCTAGGTCTAATAATGCCAACCTCTAACATTTATTCAACCATACGCTCAATTTCACTCTTCTGGGAATAAGGGTATGTGTAAGGTCTAATGTTAGGAGAAACACTCCCAGGAATTAAGTGAATAGCATGATCATGATCATGAGTGGGTGGAAGACCTCTGAGAATATCTTCAAATACTTTGGAATGCTTATCAATGATCCCTTGGAGATCTAGGGGAATAGATGGCTTAAATGTTTGAACATCTAGTGAGCATAGTTGTACAATTACACCCTGATGCCTCTTTTTCAATAATTTTGTCATGCCATTAGAGCTTACCACTTTAATGGGTTTCCCTGTGATACCCCTTAACTCAAATTCCTTTCCTTCTAATGAAAATTTCATGAAAAGTTCTTGAAAATTAAAAGCCAATGTTCCCAATGATTGTAACCATTGGATCCCTAATACAACATCAACACCACCCATGGGTATATCAATCGTTGGACTATTCATTACATATTCCCCCATAGTAAGATTGATTTTATGGATTTTTCCAGAGTAATTGATAGTTCCTCCATTTTGAGCCATTACTTGAAACTCTGACACCATATATATAAAGAAATTGAGAGATTTGGCTAATTTACAGTGAATGAAATTATGAGTACTACCAAAATCAATTAGCACTATTATCTTTTTCTTTTTGATATATCCTTCGATATTGAGGGTTTGAGGAGTGCTAATTCCAGCCGATGCATGACATGATATGGTGGGAGTCATCTCTTCAAAAGAAATCTCTTCTACATCTTCATCTTGAGATGGTTTTTGTTCTTGTTCTTGTTCTTCTTCCTTTTCACAATATATGTAGACTAATTTCTTCTCACCACACTTATGTACCTTACTGTACTTGTTGTCACAATTAAAGAATACACATTTTTAGGTTGAGGTGGTTTAGAAGAAGGAACATTATTCTTTCCTTCTAGTAACCATAGCCATATTTTTACTTTCAACATTTCTCGCCACCTTGAATGCATTCTTCAATGATTTGGGGTTCCCAAAGGAGAACCTGATGTTGAATGTTATCCTTTAAATTTCCTATGAAGACATCAATCATGTGCTCATTTGGAATATACATTACTTTTATATTCAATATTTGGAAGTTCTCAATGTGCTCCACAACTGAACCCTTTTTCTTGAGATTTATCAATTGGCTAAAGAAGGTATTGCTCCTTGTATCCTCATAGTGTGCTATCATTTCTTTCGTGAAAATTATCCAAGTGACAAGTGATTTGCAAGAACAAATCCATCGATACCACACAAACTGATTAGGTTCTAAATATAAGGACAC